>BDUI01008213.1:43806-65629 GCA_002335545.1 Apodemus speciosus
GATGTGGAGAAAGAGGAACACTCCTCCAATGCTGGTGGGACTGCAAGCTGGTACAACCACTCTGGAAATCAGTCTGGTGGTTCCTCAGAAAACTGGACAAGATACTTCCGGAGGACCCAGCCATACCACTCCTGGGCATATACCCAGAAGATTCCCCAGCATGTAATAAGGATACATGCCCCAAGCATCTTTCACTGCCACTTCCCACATGTGGATCTCTAAGTGTGTCCCAGGTTCCTGACCTCAGCCATGGGCCTGAGCCATGATGGGGTACACGGTGGGCTAGACCACATTCAAAATAAGACAGGGCCTCCATCAGGCAACAGGCTATGCGAAGGTAAGGCTCAATGGAGAGGCATGGGCCTTGAAGGAGTGAATAAAGTCAGAGAGGCAGTTGAGGTTCAATCCAGGAAAACACTTACCTGTCATGCTAATGGGAATAATCAGGGCATTGTCTGCCATTGTCATCATTATAACTACAAGGCATCGCAATGCACATCTTAAGATTTAAATTCTGTAACTCACGGCTCTGGTTGCTTATTTCAGGATGGACTGAAGGTGTGAAAATGATGAATTGAAGAATGTGAGCATACTTACGGCTCCAGGAGTGCACCGCCTTTACACAGCATTCTCCATCAGCCAAGTTCTTTCCATTTACAAGAGACCGGATTTAGGTAAGGTCATTGATTCATCTGGAGAGTTAATTATTCATTTGAATTGGCTTGTGGAAAAGGCTCCAGAGAGCCCACAAGAATAAATTGAAAAGCTATTAGAACCAACAGGAGAATTTAATAAAGTAGCTGGATGCAAAATTCAATGGCTTCCTCATCAACGAGCAACAACCAATTAGAAAACACAATGGGAGTTAAGCAGGCAGGGGGACAGCGGTAACAACAATAACAAAAGCTCCTGAGATTCACCTTCCCAACAGGGCAGGGTGCAGGAAACCAAAAGCTCCTGGGATTCACGGGCACAAGGCTGGATACAGGAAACCCACATCTTCAAGTTTATTAGCTTTGAAACCTCATGACGTAACTAGATGGGAAGCAACCCCTGAAAGGAACACCCCGAAGAGAGGGTTAGGTAGTCTGACAAGATGGGGATGCATCCTTCAATCTCAGCATTCAGGAGGCAGAGGCAGGTGGATCTCTATGAGTTAGAGGCCAGCCTGGTCTAAATGTAGGTTCAGATCGGCCAGTGCTAAGTAGTGAGATCGTGTCCCAAGAAAAAATGTATATTGGAATAATTAAGAAAATAAGTTGAAGGTGAACAAGAAGGAAGTTTGCCTTAGCACATTAGATATACACTGAAGCAGAAATTATAAAAAAAAAATAGCGTGACATAAGACTTGGCAGACACGTTGGTGGGTGATACTTACCAGTAGATGCCAGGGTGCAAGAAGAGCCTGCTCAGCACCTCAGGATGTGTCGCGTTGCTTGCAGCAGGGTTGCTGCCACTTAAACTAAGTTGAGGTCATCCCAGATTAGATACTATTGGAGTCTGTTTAAGCAGAGGGGACATTAGGCTGGAGATGTGGCGCCGTTGGTAGAGTACTTGCTTAACGTATGTGTTAGTCAGTGTCCTGCTGCTGTGAAGAGACACCGTGACCACCCCAGCTTCTGTAACAGAAAGCACTGGATTGGGAGATGGCTTACAATTTTGAAAGTTTAGTCCCTTATTCCCCTGGCAGGGAGCATGGCAGCATGGAGGGAAACATGGTATCTGAGAGATCTACATTCAGACCCAAAGGCAGCAGGAAGAGAAAGACGCTGGGTCTAGCCTAAGGCTTCTGAAGCCCCAAAGCCCACCCCGAGTGGCACACTTCCTCCTATAAGGCCACACCCACTTAACAAGACCACACCTCCAAATCCTTCTAGTACACACCCACTTCAACAAGACCACACCTCCAAATCCTTCTAGCACACACCCACTTCAACAAGACCACACCTCTAAATCCTTCTAGTACACACCCACTTCAACAAGACCACACCTCCAAATCCTTCTAGTACACACCCACTTCAACAAGACCACACCTCCAAATCCTTCTAGTACCGCCCCTCCCTGATGACTAAGCCTTCCGATATATGAGCCTATGGGAGCCATTCCTATTTAAACCGCCACAGCCTGCACAAAGCCCTGGGTTCGATTCCCAAGACAGTGATAGAAGAAAATAAATAAATTCATATATATTTCACTTCAAACTTTATAAAATACAATACCTCAGGGGAAGAAAGGCAAGCACACACACACACTCACACACACACAATTTGGATAAGGGGATAAGTGGTTTTATTTCCATTCATTTATTTTTTATTCTCTTTACATCCGACGACACAGCCCTCCCCTTCCTCCTAGCCCCTCCCCCCTCACACAGCCCCTCCCCCCATGATAGTTTTATTTTTTATTCTGATAAAATACACACAGAATTTACCATTTATGGACATTTTAAGTCTGTGACTCAGTGGCAGCGAGTGGATTCACAGTATTGTTTAAGGTTCACTACTGTGATTTGGGGGAGTGATTTTACGTTTCAGAACCCATGTTCCCACTGAGTCCTTAAAGCACTAGGCCCCCCACCCCGTTACCCTCAGCCTCCAGTCACTTTGCTATGTGGTACCCTCGCTCTCCGTAGGTGTGTCTATTCTGACACTTTGTGGACGTGAATTCACACAGTCTTTCCCTCTGGGTCCCGACATCTTGCACTTAGCATGCTTTCAAGGTCCCCCTGCATTGCAGTAGGTTTCAGAATTCCATTCTTCTTCGCGGCTGAGGGATGTTTCCTTCCATGCAGGTACATCTCAGCTTTCCATCCACTCCACAATGGATATTTCCACTGTTTGTTCCTCTTGTTCATTTGTATACTAACAAGTCTAGGTTGGAATTCCTGCTCTCATCTCTTTTGGTGACATACCAAGAAGGGCARTTATTGGCTCATACGCTAATTTTATGTTTAACCTTTTGCAGACTGTATGGCTTATAACTTTTTCATTTGCATTTTAAAAATGTTCTCTATTGGTGTTTTATAATTAGAAAATGAGTGTCTCTCCTTTCGTTTTTCAGTCCAGACAAAGACCTTGAGGTCCCTGCTCCGTTACTTGAATAGGGCCACTCAGTGAACCTAGATCCAGGCTGGTGGCCAGCAAGCCCCAAGGGCTAGAATTACAGGCATGTGCACAGCCACATTCGGCCTCTCATGTAGATGCTGTGGATTTGAACTCATGTCTTCATGCTTGTGAAGCAAGCAGTTTACCCACCGAGCCATCTGCCTGGTTCCTCCCCATTTTGCCCTTCCTTCTTTCCTTCCTTCCTTCCTTCCTTCCTTCCTTCCTTCCTTCCTTCCTTCCCGGCAGGCCAGGCCGGGTGAGCTTCTGTCCCGAGTGCTGGGCTGGCCAGGATGAACCACCCAGGCAGCTTCCCCCCACGGCTCTCGTTTCTTCTTTCTACCTATCCTAGACACCGGTCCTTGGAGCCAAGCAGCATAGCGCTCATTATTTGTTGTTTGGTTTGGGGATTTTGGTTTTTGCGGGAGGTCTTTCCAGGAAGCCCTAACTGGCTTAGAACTCATTACACAAACCAGGCTGTCCATGAAGTTAGAATGACACTGGCCACACCATGACTGGCAAAATGACTGTTTTAAATCTACCCAGGTTTTTTTTTTGTTTGTTTGTTTGTTTGGGTTTTTGGAGGGGTTGTTTGTTTGTTTCTTTGCTTAGCTAAAGTGGCAATGACAACTCTGGCCTTTTGGGGGGGAGTTTTTTTTTTTTTTCTTTCTACTTAGGTGATTGTGTGCATGAGATGGAGCCTGAGGAGGCCGGAAGAAGAAAGGAGCCTCTGCACCTGGAGTCAGGAGGAAATGTGTGTCATCCAACGTGGGTGCTAAAATCCAAACTGAGTCCTCTGCAAACATCAGTGTGTGCTCTCAACTGCAGAGTCATCTCGCTATGCCCACAACTGTGCCTTTTAAAGCAAGAATATATTATTTAGAGTTGCCGAGAAAAGGGGCGGGGCCATGTCAGGTCRTAGGAAGCATGTAGAATAAGGGACGGCGCGAGCCAGAGCCTTTATTGTGATTTCCATGAAGTGGGGTTCACACTATTGGAAGTGGGGTTCCAATAACTACTTGGAATAGTTTTAACAGGCTCTCCACTAGCAGGATAGTTCCTAGATGTCTGGTATCTGGCCCTGGCATAATTTAGGGCAGGGAGAATATTGTCTTAATGTATGAGAGTCAGCTAAAGAAAGTGACGGAGGGTCTGCCCACAGAATTGACTCCTGCACATGAAAGTAAACTCACAGGCAAGGTGTTTAGCCTCTCTAGGCCAGCAGTTCTCAACCTGTGGGTTGATATATTTACATATCAGATATTTACATTATGATTTATAACCATGGCAAGATTACAGTTATGAAGTAGCGACAAAAATAATTTTTATGGTCGGGGGTGGGGTGGGGTGGGTGTCACCATAACACAAGGAACCGTATTAAGGGAATCTCAGCATCAGGAAGGGTGAGACCCACTGCTCTAGGTTCTCAGCTAGCCATGTGGGGGTTGTCTCCCCAGGATCAGGAAGGTCACCAGAGGTCAAAGCACAGTGGACAAAACCACGTAGTCCATATAAAGATACACGTGCAAAGTCATTCTTCACAAAATCTCTAATACCAGAGGCCAGAACCTGTGATGGTGCGTACTATCAACTAGACAAAATCTAGACTCTGCACACGCCTGGGAGGGACTTTCTTAATTGGGTCCGTTGAGGTATACAGACCCTTCCTAAATGGCAGCATGGCTTCGTGGGTGGGGTCGGGGAAACGAAAAGGAAGAGGTAGCGAGCTGAGCGCCAGTATGGCGGCCCCCGTGGCTGCCCGCTCTTCATGGTGGATGCGGTGTGACGTGCTGTTCAAGTTCCTACCGCCCTTCTGCACACCGCCTTTCCCTCTGTGGCGGACGGTCGCCTGGAACTGTGAGTCAAATAAACCATTCCTCTCTACGCTGCTTGGATTGGAGTAGTTTATCACAGCAACCGGAAGAGAGACTGAAGCAGGAACCAAGGAAACGTTGGGCATCTGTGGAGCTGCTTCAGTAAATTGTGACCTATCAAAGCCACCGGGTGTTATGTAACCATGGGAAATAATATACTTTTAAGTACATTGATTTACAGCTATTTTTTTTTAATTCTGAAAGAAAAAAATCATATGATTATCACCACATTGGAACACAGTATTTGGGGGAGCTGACATCTATGTGGCCTGAGANAGCGCTCATTATTTGTTGTTTGGTTTGGGGATTTTGGTTTTTGCGGGAGGTCTTTCCAGGAAGCCCTAACTGGCTTAGAACTCATTACACAAACCAGGCTGTCCATGAAGTTAGAATGACACTGGCCACACCATGACTGGCAAAATGACTGTTTTAAATCTACCCAGGTTTTTTTTTTGTTTGTTTGTTTGTTTGGGTTTTTGGAGGGGTTGTTTGTTTGTTTCTTTGCTTAGCTAAAGTGGCAATGACAACTCTGGCCTTTTGGGGGGGAGTTTTTTTTTTTTTTCTTTCTACTTAGGTGATTGTGTGCATGAGATGGAGCCTGAGGAGGCCGGAAGAAGAAAGGAGCCTCTGCACCTGGAGTCAGGAGGAAATGTGTGTCATCCAACGTGGGTGCTAAAATCCAAACTGAGTCCTCTGCAAACATCAGTGTGTGCTCTCAACTGCAGAGTCATCTCGCTATGCCCACAACTGTGCCTTTTAAAGCAAGAATATATTATTTAGAGTTGCCGAGAAAAGGGGCGGGGCCATGTCAGGTCRTAGGAAGCATGTAGAATAAGGGACGGCGCGAGCCAGAGCCTTTATTGTGATTTCCATGAAGTGGGGTTCACACTATTGGAAGTGGGGTTCCAATAACTACTTGGAATAGTTTTAACAGGCTCTCCACTAGCAGGATAGTTCCTAGATGTCTGGTATCTGGCCCTGGCATAATTTAGGGCAGGGAGAATATTGTCTTAATGTATGAGAGTCAGCTAAAGAAAGTGACGGAGGGTCTGCCCACAGAATTGACTCCTGCACATGAAAGTAAACTCACAGGCAAGGTGTTTAGCCTCTCTAGGCCAGCAGTTCTCAACCTGTGGGTTGATATATTTACATATCAGATATTTACATTATGATTTATAACCATGGCAAGATTACAGTTATGAAGTAGCGACAAAAATAATTTTTATGGTCGGGGGTGGGGTGGGGTGGGTGTCACCATAACACAAGGAACCGTATTAAGGGAATCTCAGCATCAGGAAGGGTGAGACCCACTGCTCTAGGTTCTCAGCTAGCCATGTGGGGGTTGTCTCCCCAGGATCAGGAAGGTCACCAGAGGTCAAAGCACAGTGGACAAAACCACGTAGTCCATATAAAGATACACGTGCAAAGTCATTCTTCACAAAATCTCTAATACCAGAGGCCAGAACCTGTGATGGTGCGTACTATCAACTAGACAAAATCTAGACTCTGCACACGCCTGGGAGGGACTTTCTTAATTGGGTCCGTTGAGGTATACAGACCCTTCCTAAATGGCAGCATGGCTTCGTGGGTGGGGTCGGGGAAACGAAAAGGAAGAGGTAGCGAGCTGAGCGCCAGTATGGCGGCCCCCGTGGCTGCCCGCTCTTCATGGTGGATGCGGTGTGACGTGCTGTTCAAGTTCCTACCGCCCTTCTGCACACCGCCTTTCCCTCTGTGGCGGACGGTCGCCTGGAACTGTGAGTCAAATAAACCATTCCTCTCTACGCTGCTTGGATTGGAGTAGTTTATCACAGCAACCGGAAGAGAGACTGAAGCAGGAACCAAGGAAACGTTGGGCATCTGTGGAGCTGCTTCAGTAAATTGTGACCTATCAAAGCCACCGGGTGTTATGTAACCATGGGAAATAATATACTTTTAAGTACATTGATTTACAGCTATTTTTTTTTAATTCTGAAAGAAAAAAATCATATGATTATCACCACATTGGAACACAGTATTTGGGGGAGCTGACATCTATGTGGCCTGAGAYATTGCCACTCGTATTTGGATCCAGAATAAACTATGCCGTATTTTCCTTGAGACGAGAGATAGATTTCTGCACTGACAGTATTTGTTGCTCAATACGGGGCCTCTAGCGGATCTACTTTGATCAGCGGAGTCATCTAGATTAGTATCAGGTGCCCACAAGGACTGCCGTGGCCAAGTGTTCAGCATTGCTTCCTTGAGTGGATGTTGGTGAGCGCTCTCCTTGGGTCAGACCCTCACTGGTCAGTCCATAGCCCATTGCTTTATTCTGGATGGGTTTTTGGATCATATTTTGTTTAGATATATTTTGTTTTTTAGAACATTTTGTTTATTTTTGTGTTTTAAAAAAAGTTTATTTATTTGCTAGCATTCAATCTTTCTTCTGCCAAACCTTCAAAATATAATTCTGCATTTTAAAAGAAATTAAAATTATGTATATGTGCATGTTTCTATGTATGTGTGTGCGCAAGTGGCCAGGAAAGAGAGTCAGATCGCCTGGAGCTGAAGTTCAGGCAGTGTGGGCTGTCTGCTGTGGCTGCTGGGAACTGAACTCTGGAAGAACAGCTAGTGGTTTTAATCACTAGGCCATCTCTCCAGCTCCACAAATTTGTTTGTTTTTCCCCCTATAGCTTCTCATGCCTTTATTTTATAGCTTTGTGTTGTCTTTATTTTAGTAAGTCTATGATCACATGACCATAAAGAGACTGAAGATGCATTTTCCCCCTCCCTCCCAACGGGGTGGGAATGTCAAAACAGCCCATGTCTATAATTGACTCRTAGGGAAGCCCAACAACATAGATCATTTCTGGGTTGGAAAGAGCATTATTGGCCCAGTTGGGAAGAGACACCCAGGGCTGGTCACCCAGTGTCTTGTTCCCTTCATGTTCCAGTACACGGTGCAGGGCAAGTCTGAGACACAGAGGGGGAAGCTGGCCTCAGGGTAAAAGCTGGGGAGGCTGATTCTGACAGCAGCACATAAGCCAGAGCCCTCTGTAACACAGAGGAGCTTTAGATTTTCAGGAAATAAAATATAGAGATTTAAGGAAAGACTGTTTGGAGAAGAGCTACCATTTCTTATCCTGACTGGTTTTATGTTTGATGATTATGCTATTTCAATTTTCAAGTATTTGGAGAATGGGAAAATGTAGCTAAAGATCAGCCCTGGCTTACACCTGCCTCAGCGGGAACAGGACATCCTAAATTGGGTTTTTGCGTGCTACACTAAATTCTTAGGTGATAGAATGTTTGGGTTTTGTTTTGTTTTATCGTTTCTTTGCTTGTTTGTTTGTTTATTGAGACRGGGTATCTCTATGTAGCCTGGTTGTCCAGGAACTCACTGTGTAGACAAGACTGGCCTCAAATTCACTGAGACCCTCATGTCTCTGCCTCTCAAATGCTGGGCTTAAAGGTATCTGCTTCCACACCCAGCAGGTAATAGAACTTAAAGATGAAGAATAGGCATTCTTTCAGTGGAATTTAAAAGCATCTAAAAATTATGAAATGATAATTTACTAGTATATAATAGTAATATATATATAGTAATTATATGTGTGTGTGTTGGAAAGATATGTYAAAAATAAAATAAATAAATTGCTCAGCCAGTAAGCCTGCTGCCAAGCTCGATAACAGTTCAATATTCAGGACCCATATGGTGGAGCAGAACAACAGAGCCAACTCTAACTAGTTGTCCTTTGACCTCCACATGGCACACACACACACACACACACACACACACACACACACACAACATGCACACAGTTTTAAAAATAAATATAAAATTATTTTAAAATCTAGATGTGTCAGAACTATAAACTCAGAGAAAACTAATTTTTTAATGGAAAAATGCTATATCCCCATACCACAAATTATGCAGTTGAGTTTCTTGCAGTTGGGGAAATTGCAGGAGTCAGCATATCAGAGTGTAATGGGTAAGCCTTACTCTGGGAAAACATCCTTCTTGATCGTGGTATCTTCCCTGCCGGGTAAATATAAAAATTAACTTTCTGGCCCTCCCCCTTTTATCTGTCTTCTCTGACTTTGCCTCCTCCTCCTCRCCTCCAAGAACACAACTCTGTTTCAAAGGAAATGACGGCTTTAGGACACAGCCTAGATGGGAAGAGATCCCTTACTGTGTAACATGTCCAAGTGCAAGTGGCGGCACATCCCTTGAGTCCCACTCAGCATTTGCACAGCGGAGGCAACTGGATATCTGTGAGCGGAAGGCCAGCGGCCTGTTTTACATAAAGAGATCCAGGCCAGCTAGGGTGACATGATAAGACACCACCAAAAAAGAAATGAGAGAGGGGGGAGGGCAGGGAAGGAAGGAAGGAAGGAAGGAAGGAAGGAAGGAAGGAAGGAAGGAAGGAAAGAAGGAAGGAAGGATGGATGGAAGGAAGGGAGAGAGGGAAGAAGGAAGGAGAGAGGGAGGGAGGAAGAAAGGAAGGGAGAGAGGGGGAGGGAGGGAGGGAGGAAGGGAGGAAAGAAACATGCTTCTCACTCTCTGCATCTTAACTCTTAAACAGATAAAGTCTTTGGTTGGACATGTAGCTCAGTAGTAGAGCATCTGTCTGGCAAACACAAGCCCCTGATATAAAGCACACAGCTTTAATACGAGTCCTCAGGAGGCAGAGGCAGGCAGAGCCCTGTGAGTTCTGGTCCACATAGCAAGTTACAGGCCAGTCAAGGCTACATAATGAGACCCTGTCACAAAAAAAAAAAATTAATAAAAACAGAAAAAGCTATTGTCCTATGTACAGAATAAGTCTTAACTTTGGACTTTTCCCCTTCCTGAGAGTTTGTGTTGCATCTCAAATATAGATGGAAGTTTTCTACTTCACTTTTGCTTAAAAAAAAATTCACTCTGGTTTGAGCTCACTGTTTCCATGGGCCATTTTGAGTCTAAAACAGCAAGGGGGGAACTGAATCTGTSCCCCCAAAGACAAGACTTTTGCATTTGTAACTTTATGTGTGGTACAGTTATTATTGTTGGCATGAATAATTTAAATAAGTGTATATGTGAATATAAACATGTTTAGGATGATTTGGGACTTCCACTACGTCTTTTGAAAAACAGGTTTCTCACGGTCCTTATCTTGGTCAAGTCTAGAGTGGTCATCTTTAAGAAAAAGAAGCTGTTGGGGTTGAAAATGGCTCACAAGTAAAGAGCTCCCATGTAGCCTGGCCTCAGGAGTTCGGTGCCTGGAGCCCACGTAAAACTAGGGGAATTGGGGGCTGGAGAGATGGCTCAGCAGTTAAGAGCACTGACTGCTCTTCCGGGGGTCCTGAGTCCAATTCCCAGCAACCACATGTTGTCTCACAACCATCTGTAATAGAATCAGAACCCCGCCTCTGGTGTGTCTGAAGACAGTTACAATGTACTGACATTATAAAATAAAGTAAATAAATATTTTTTTTTAAAGTAGGAGAACTGGCTCCACAAAAGTTACCCTCTGAGGTTGAAGAGATGGCTTAAAAGTTTGTATTACAGCTGGGCGGTGGTGGCGCACGTCTGTAATCCCAGCACTCTGGGAGGCAGAGGCAGGCAGATTTCTGAGTTCGAGGCCAGCCTGGTCTACAGAGTGAGTTCCAGGACAGCCAGGGCTATACAGAGAAACCCTGTCTCAAAGAGAAAAAAATAAAAACCAAAATAAAAAAAAAAAGTTTGCATTTCTCCTGCAGAGGCTCTGAGTGTGGTTCCTAGGACCCTATTAATGCTGTTAATGACCAAATTGATGCTATTTCTGAATCTGATAAAGTTACAGCTTAGGTTAGTATGTCTTTATAGTGATAATGCTTTCATTAGGACCTCCTACCTTACTGGACCCAAGTGGTTTTTAATTTTTATTTTTTACTGTATTTATTTAGTGTGCGTGCGTCAGGGGCTTGCTCACACCATGGTCTGCATAACAGGTCAGGCAGTGACGGAAGCTGGTTCTCTCCTTCCAACCTATGGAGCTGGGAGAGTAAAGCCAGGCCCGTCAGCAAGGACCATTGCTTGCTAGGTCATCTTCCAGCCCATTTGAACCAAGTCTTACTTAAAAGTATTCAAGTTTCTCACTCTCTTCATAAAATAACTCCTTCATTATCCAATATAATTTGACCTTTAAAATTCAGCATTTAAATTGATAAATATTTATTTTAAAATTTCCAAAAAAGAAGCTCTATTTTGGGATGCCTCTATTTTAATTAATTAATTTATTAATTAATTAATTTATTTTTGAGACAGGATTTCTCTGAATAGCCCTGGCTATCTGTAAACCAGGCTGGCCTCGAACTCAGAAATCCTCCTGCCTCTGCCTCTCAAGTGCTGGGATTAAAGATGTGCACCACCACTGCCCAGCAGGGTGCCTCTATTTTAAATCCAAACTCTTAAAGCCACAACCAAACCCCTTCGAATGAAAAAAAAAAATGGTGTGGAGGCTGTTTCTCTGATTTCATTCTAAGTCGGGCTTTCCTAGAAAGAACCTGGTGGAGTCTGGGAAGCTCATGAGCGCCTTTCCTTCACACAGGAAGCTGGAGCCGGAGGTATATGCTAAGGACGTCAACAATCTCTCTAGASAGGCTGGTTTTGTGTGTCAACTTGACACAAGATGGAATTATCACAGAGAAAGGAGCTTCAGGTGAGGAAGTGCCTCCATGAGATCCATCTGTGGGGCATTTTCACAATTAGTGATCAAGGGTGGGAGGGCCCCTTGTGAATGGTAGTCTTGGGTTCTATAAGAAAGCAAGTTGGGCAAGCCAGGGGAAGCAAGCCCCTGCATCAGCTCCTGCTTCCTGACCTGCTTGAGTTCCAGTCCTGACCTCCTTTAGTGATGAACATCAGTGTGGAAGTGTAAGCTGAATAAACCCTTCCCTCCCCAACTTGCTTCTTGGTCATGATGTTTGTGCAGGAATACAAACCCTGACGAAGACACCCTCCCCACCTGTAGAAGCTGTAGCTCTGCCTCTGGGTTTGGCCCGCCTCCTCAGGGGGCTTCTCCACAGCCCCGAGGTGAGTTGCTATGGAGTAGTCACCTCCCAATCCTCAAGTGGATTCAGGCAAATTCGCCTTGAGCCTGACTTTGCTGATCAATATATTTGCTCGGAGCATCCGTTTCTGGACCTTGCAGTGAGGATGAAAGATGGCCCTGAAACCATGTCCACAAACTCAGCACGAGCCCAGTGTAAGAGTGGCTAATGACATCTGCTTTGGCGAAGAAGGCTGCTCCCTTACCGCAAGACTGCTGGTCAGTCAGGCAGGCCGGCAGGCACCGCCTCGTGTGCCAACGGCAAGTGTCTGGAATGGCTAAACGAGGAAGTCCCTGCTGGGCGGGCTGGAGGGAATATGGCGATGGTATTACTGAGACCCCTCACAGAACTTGCTCATATTACAAAGACCTCGCCTTATGCAGGTCACACATGAAGAGAACATGATTCGCTGTCCCTGCAGGGAGGGGGGAGGCGGGGAGAGCTTCTCCCCGGTGTCCTGGACTTCCTACACAGACAGGAGACTGGCCTAGTAATACCTCCAGGACAAATAGCCTTCCCAGTACTCTGGCTGTTTATCCCTGAGGGTCAGTTCTCCCTACTGAGGAGAGTTTATCTCTGGGGGCTATCAGTCAATAGCCGTTAAGGTGGGCGTCACCCTGGTTGCTGCTTCTTTCCCCTTTCCTATGAATTTGCCCAGGGCACTGGGGGCAAAGAGCAGCAAAGACCATTCTCCTAAGCTTCTCACATCCCCTTCTCCCCAGTGACCTCCAAGACTTTACACCAGCCATTTCATCAGGAGCTTGCCAACAACTGCAATCTGGGTTTCCTCGTTCCCCAGTTCATATACAAAAAGACTGGGGGCGGAAGGGGTGTCCAACACCCTGACTCTTGGCCTTTACCTGTGTCTCCGCCCCTGCTTTGGGGAGGGTTACAGGGGTGGACAGAGGTGGTATCAGTCCCAGGAGATGCAGGATCAGTAGCCCTGCCTCCCTGGTCAGCATCATATAACTAACTCACTCTTTCCTTGTCCTGGAGAATCCGGGATCACTTTGAGAAACTGATCTTCGTTTTTCTCCTTGTTGTTACCGTCCTGTGCAGCTCAATCGGCTCAAGCCCCCACCCTCAACCCCCAAAAGGACACAGATCCTAGTTAAGACCCAGTATCACCAAGAGGCTCCAAGTTCAAGTTGTTCTGTAGCAGGTCCCTGGGAACACGTATGGGCCCTGTCCTGATCTGAGATGCAGCACCCCAACCTGTGTATGCTCCTGAAATATCTACATGCCCAGAAGCCTGTTCTGGGGTCTCCCATGGAGACCTATTAACACTGAATTATTTTTAGGTGTCTGCTGTATCCAAGTATACTCCCAAGTTGGACAAAGACAGAAAGCTCTTTGCAGGGAGAACGGAAGAGACCACAAACGGCTCTGTAGAGGGTCCTTAACCTCCGCTAATTAGTTGATTTCCCTACAGTGTGGGACAATACATGAGGCACCTGGGCAGGATTGCATTGAGTTTCTGCCCAGGTCTGCAGAAGGGAGGGGAAGGACCAGGACCGCTTGCCTTCCCAGGCATTGCTCTCCGAACGCTCTTCTTTTGGCGTCTGGGCACAAGGATGTGGGTGGGCATTTTACTCGATGAGATAGTCCTAGCATGGTCACAGTAAGCAGGGTGACTGCTACTGCTGTTAGTGACTGCTGTTTGCACTGCCTATCCTCTGGTGAGAGGTGAGAGCACAGAGGCAAACAGTTCTCCCGAGAGCCTGTCTCCTTCTGTGGGACTTTCTCCAATGGCTGGGAGCCAGCAGCACCCACACCCAGCTGCAGGGCTACAGAGCCAGACTCCCAGTTGGTCAGTGTTGGCAGCTGTCCGAGGGCTCAAAGGTATGTGATTTCCCCGTGCTGGTACTTCAGGCCTAATGTCCCTTTAATAGCTCTTGTCACACTGCCATGGCTGTCCCTGGAGGCTTTCGTGGCCATGGACAACAGCCATTATCGGACCTCCAGGGGAATGGAGATGTCTTTGGATTCTGGATTCTGGGAAAGAGTTATAAAAGCRCGTGGAACTGATCCACACCAGCTGTGTGTGAGCAACTCTGCAGCGTGCCAAGATACAGAGCCCAGCCACGATGAAGAACATCTTTACACAAATGTATTCTGGGCTCAAATCCTTCTTATATGCACACACACACACACACACACACACACACACACACACACACNGACAAATCCCTGGGCCCAATCTCTAGCAGTAAATAAAAGTAGAAAAGAAAAATATAAAATATATAAATTAGATAAATCACTACAAATATTCTCAAAGTTTCAATCRGGTATTTAAAAATTCAGAGCTTTGTTCTCACAGTTGACTCTAGGTCCAAATGGAATTGTTTAAAGCAGTTTGYTAATGATGAATATGAAGGTCATRAGGAGACMTCTGGCCAAAGAATGATTCTGGMRTTATTATGAGTTTGATAAGAGGCAATTGATGTTTTAATGAGAGTGAGAGATGGTCTGTTAAACATTGTGAGGATTTATAYAAGTCGAGGATAAAGGATATTAGATGCAGGCTGCTGTCTAGTATGAGACAATAGTTCTTGGATTATAACTATCAGTCAGATGTAGAATACAATTCAAAGCCAGATACAAATAGACTTAAAGATGGCTTGAATAAAATTACTTAAGGATAATACACATTTTAGCCTTATTGATGATGGAAACAGATTAGCATGATGATGAACACTGGTAATAAGAAAGTTTAGAAATGGTACAGTTTTATATATATTTACAATACGCCATAAACAGCACAAGGGCTGGGCAAGTTATRTCTGAATGGTAAAATGGTAGAGATTTAAAACGGATACAATTTTTTTTCAGATAAATGCCAAGAAGGCAAGTCCTTCATTAAATATCTAATGCACTATTATATCAAATACCTGGAAATGAGACATTATTGATTTATAAGATGCCTGCGGCTGGACGTGTTTCAGTGTGCCCATAATCTTACATTCGATTTAACAAGGCATGATTACTAGTTGGAAACCAGCCTGAACTACATCAGACTGTCTACAAAAAATTATAAAACAATTGTTTTTATGAAAGACATTACACTTGCTTAWAAAAGTTGTTTTATTTATAAAGTCCTAACACTAGTATTATTTTGACACATTAGGATGAATGGGGTTGTCTCTTTTTTTTTTTTAACAAGAATTTTGTTTAATCAGGTTATTTTTGCATCATCAGTAAAGCATGCAAGTTTAATCTACAGTGCACCCACCTCATTTTCCATTAGGTTAAGCCTCCCTTTTGACTTGCAGATTTTATGAGTTTGACTATAATGCATTTCTTTTTTTTNAAAAACAAATAGCTATAAGTGGTTTCTTTTGACGTAAAGGAGGGGGAAGGTGAGGGAAGAAGTTGGCCAAGCAAAGAGCGTAATTTTCAAGTTGAGAAATATAATAAAGAATTTAAATTAATTACATAAGGGAAGCTTTCAAAGGCTTTGCCATCCAAAAAGCATGACATTGAAGACGTTCTTCCTGGGGCTAAGGGTTGCAGCAGAGATGCTAATGTTTGCTTAGCATGCGTGAGGCCCTGGGCTCCATCCACAGCACCAAATGAGCCAAGTGTGTTGGAGTAGGCACAGGACCCTGATGGGCGGGTCAGGAGTTCAAGGTCGTTCTTAGTCTTGTAGCTAGTTCAGTGCCAACCTAGGATGTGACAGATCTTGTCTCAAAACAAGCAAAACAAACAAACAGGAAGTGCCCTTCCTTTTCTTACTACCTAATTTGGAAGAGAAACCCCTTTAACCCCCATAGCTTTAGTACGAAGTGGTTTTCACGTTCCTTAAAAAGCTCCTAGAGATGGTGGACCCGATCTGGTCTATGTGGGGAAAAGGAAGATCTTGGGAGACACAGACTCCACCTCTTCTCTCTGTGCGATTTCACAGGCAGCGGAGCCTTGCCCCCTTCAAGGCCTGTCCCCAGGCTTGAGGACAAAGTGCTCTAGAGATTGGAAAGATGAAGGGCGGGCTTTAAGCCGGGCAGCCCTACTCAGCCAGGTTTTGTATAATGGAAGTACTGTCCCTCTCTGCATGTATCACCAGGTCCTTGTCCTTGGGCGGTTCCTTCCACCCCAGGCTACACTAAGCCCCGCCCACAGACACTGCCCCTGGGTGGGATTTGAGAGGGGGTTGCAGTCCCCTCCTGACCGTAAGTTTCATTTGACTTGAAGGCATCTCACATGAGCTTCCTGTAACATTCAGTGTCTTATGAGGAACCTGTAGGAGAAAGGGTGGAGTGTCCACAGGCCCTACCAGATAGGGTCAACTATCCCCTCTAAACATCTTGCACATGTTAAGAGCTAACCTCAGAAATCCACAGCCGGCAAATAATTCAGCAGAGCAAAGCACCTTTTCCCCTCAGAGGAGCTGCAGATTCAAGCCCTGGGCTTCACGAAGACAAGAGAACTGCTACCTTGAGCCACACCCCAACGTGACAGAAGTTCAGATGAAAGGGTCAAAAATGTCTGGAGGGCTAGGCAGAACACTGTGGGTAACTGAAAATTGGAAGTGTGATTCCCCAAAGCAGTGGACTGGCAGAGCCAGATCCAGTATGAGCAGAAATCAAAAGACTCCACAGGTCAGCGTTTGGAAGGCTGATGAGGGAGAATTGTATGTTCTAGGCCAACCTGGCCTACATAATAAGATCCTAAATAAAATTTTTACAGCACTGGTGCTTCAGTGTTTAAAAGGTTTATCTCTGGGATTAAAATGTGTGCAATATCTTTAGTATAATTTTAAATATATTTTCATAGAATTTTAATTTTTAGAGTATGCTGCATACAATTCACAAATATACAATGTTTTTATTGAAATTCTGTATAATTGGTCAACGTTTACAGATGCTTTTGTAATTTGCAGGGACCTCTCATGCAGGGAACTTTCAGGTGCAGCTCATCCATGACTTAACACAACCAGATAACAATGGTTATCAACCAGATAAATGGATAACAACCAGATAAATGTTGGTTCCTACTGCATTTAGCCGCCGCTCCTTTCGTTGAGTGGATGTGGACTGTTGGTCAGGAGAGGACATGTGAAATGGCTCAGAGTTAATTTGCCTTCTGGAAGAAAAACTAGGAGTTTCCTTCCCATCGGCAGGTTCAGAATCAGAAGCGCCATCCTGGGGGTGCAGCTAGCACGGGGACAGCATCTCTCGACTGCTGTCCCGAGAAAGRCAGTACCTCCAGAGGCACTGGCAAGCACTCATTTCTCCTCTTGCTGATTTGGTGAGTTGTTCCTTTTCTTGGTAGTTAAGCCCACCTCTGAAATAACCCAAGCCTCCATTGTTCCCCAGAACCCTGATGCTAAGATGCAATGTTGGGAGGACTGGGCAAACTTCTGGTCAGTGCTTTCACATGATCTTATTAGGAGGAAACACCTTAATCCTATCTTTTGTAAAGCTCAGGGCACTCTTCCGGCCTCGGTCCATCTGTGGGCTCACAAGCTATGACTGCTTGCCCACTTGGACCAGAACACAGACAGTATGTTTGCTATGGTGGCATCCCAAGCATGGCTTTTGAGTCTCTCTTGACTGAAGTATATATGGGTGTAACTAGCCAAGGGAAGAAGAAAAGGGGGAAAGAGAGCTGGGGAGACTGAGAAGGGACACGGACAGTCAGTTACTTGGTGCTGAGCTGCCTACATTCAGCCCTGAACTTGAGGGCTGACATTCCTCTGGGGTCCAGGATGACAGAAATGGGATGAGCTCTTCAGACAAATAAAGCAACATCTGAAGGAGCTGGTGGTAGACTGGGGCCAGACAACAGTGCAGGAGGAAAARAGGAAATGTTTTCTCAGTACCTAGTACAAGGGGAATAAGGCTGAATAAAAGGAGAACGCACACATTTTATACGTGTTACAACATTATATGTTGCAATGTATATATATATATATATATGTTGTATGCATGCACACATATATAGTATATACACTATATATACATGTGTATATATGTACGTATATATGTTGTATGCACACATGTATAGTGTATACACACTATATATACAAACATATACTTTATACAAACACACACACACACACATACTGTGTGTGTGTATGTTTGTATAAAGATTACTGTCGCACCTCAGTAACCATCCTTAATAATACACCACTAAGGACAGCTGTATGCCAGGTGAGTTTCCATGGGACAACAAAACCTATAGAAAGGACAAGCAAGCCACAGTAGCATCCGCAGTTGAGTGACAGGCCAATCAGTAAGTATGCCTGTGACTTAGAGCGACTCATCTTTATGCCCTGGGATAATGAGGTCCCCGACAGGTCAGGCCTTGAGCCTGAACTAGAACAACGGGTGGTATCTGAGTAGAGAAGAGACGTAGCTTGCTACAGACAAGTCATAGCAGAGAGGACACAGGAGGCCCATTCAGACTGTGAGCATCAATTACTACTGTTGTTCACTTCTAATATGGRACTCTTCTAGTTGCATCAATTTAGAAAATGATCCTGYWGTCCTTCACAATCCCAGGTATGCCTTGGTCTGATYRACCACTMTAGAGCTCACAGGATCACACAAGCTCCTCCTATGCTAAAATGGGCATTGGTGTCCGTAGGAAAACATAAAATACAACCCTCGCTTTCAAGGACAAAATGATGTCCCTATCAGATGTCCAGTGAGTTTTCAGGATGGCTCTGCAGCAGTGAAGGCTTACTACCAGTGAGCTCTGAACAGCACAGACATACCTAAGAATACCGGATTCAAGGATTATCAAGGCACCCTGATTGGGATTGACCCAAAGGTCTTTTTGGCAACTCAGCAGTTTCCTTCTCAGAACTGGTTCCCAGGAAGTGCCCAACAGCCTTCCCAGTATATTCCTTCATCAGCTTGGAAGCATCATCTGTCTGCAGCCAACCACCARTTCAGAATTAGAAGCCAAAGTAATTGTAGACTATGTCTTAATAYGGCCCAAAGCCTGGACTGCCAAGTGACACCTGGTCCTGTAAAGGCTCTAWCTTAAGCTCTGCAAATGATTCTAGAAACCAAGTGGAGTAAGTACCAAGAAAGAACCAAAGCGGTGTAACCCGTGTGTATGCCTGCCACACTCAGAAATTTGAAAAGCTCTATTCGGCACAAGAGGAATTCCACCCTGGTTCCTAACAAGCCAGTTAGAGGTGAGTGGGAGGCAGGAGCTTAGAGGAACTGAAATGTCAACTTGTCTCAGTATTTTGCAGTCCAGTGACCATGTGGATTTACCCGTGAAAGAGGCATCCATGAAGAAGTGAGGGGACATTCCGAGCTGGACGAGCAGACTTGCTCCTTGTGTGACAGACTTGACAGGTGCCTGCCACTCATGTCACTGTGAGTTGAAGTCGGCATGAGTGGAAAACTGGCTAACTGGGGCAGTTAGAGAGCTGAGACTGCAGCTTTACACTTCCTAAGGGGACAGTGTCTGTATCTGCTGTGGCACATTTGACCATCAGCCTCCTCAGACAACTGAAAGCCAAATGAGCAAGAAGCTCTTTGGAGCTTTGAGATTCTGGGCTCTGAAGTATAGTTAGAAAAACTTCTTTCCAAGACAAAAATAGCCCGGCGGCGGGGGGCATATACTTTTAATCCCAGCACTTGGAAGGCAGAGGCAGGCAGATCTCTGTTGAGTTCGAGGCCAGCCTGGTCTACAGAATGAGTTTCAGGACAGCCAGGGCTACACAGAGAAACCCTAACTTGAAAAGCAAACAAAAGACATAAGCGTCCAAGGATGTCTRGACATAAGCCAGGGTGTCACTTAAYATKTCAGGAGAGGAAGGACCACCCRYRGCATTGGTCCCAAAGACTGTGTWACGACCGAGCACCATCAGGGTTTGTCTAAGCATTCAAGTGACAAGATGGAGTGACAAAGCAGGTCTCAGGAGCCCCATTGTTCAGAGACGAGACTGYCTTTCAAAGGAATCACATGCTCTAGGATTTTTTTAAATATTTATTTATTATATGTAAGTATACTGTAGCTGTCTTTAGACACTCCAGAAGAGGGAGTCAGACCTTGTTACGGATGGCTGTGAGCCACCGTGTGGTTGCTGGGATTTGAACTCAGGACCTTTGGAAGAGCAGCAGTTCATGCTCTTAGGCGCTGGGCCGTCTCTCCAGCGCCGTGCTCTAGGGTTCTAACAGAGGAAACCACAGTTCTTGTTTCTACAACGGCTGAAGCAAATCCCCTGCCTCAAGCTGACGCCAGAGACCCAACTTCAAAGCCGTGATCTAACCAAGAAAAACAAGGCGCAGAAAARGCTGTGCACCCTTCCCGACTTAGAGGTTGCWCCTCTGAGGGAGCCGAGTTCATAAYCGTACAAGGCAAGTTAGATGAAGCTTGGTCGTTCTCACTAGGACCTTTCTTCCTGGGTGTTGACAAAAATGCTTACTCTTATTAACCAAGCAATGTGGGACTCAACCCTTGTGTTGAGAAACCCCAGGCTAGAAACTGAAGCACAGTTCCCCCCACATTAACGCTCCCATGGCAAAGAGTCAAGAAGCCAACGGAGGAACCCAAGGGAAGGTGCCTCAAAGGAAGACACCATATATGGAATCTGCTCATTGAGAAACAGCATAATCGGCACTCATCTAAAGAACTGTGCAATAACGTCCAAGCAACTGACTCATGTTTTAACACCCAGGGTTGCTAAAGATGTTAGAGAAATATCTGGATCTAGGAGAATCTGGCAACACTCTCTGACAGAACAGCACATTTTTGTAGCCCTAAATGTTGAGATACATTTTCAAATATTAAGGCTATATGTGTACTGGAGGAAAGGTGTCTGGCAAGCAGCCTGAGCTGGCCATGGGAAACCAGACCAACTGACAGGCAGGTTGTGGCCATTCTTACACTACGTCCATAAGACACTTTCTACCCCATCTCGAGGACACATGTGTTGCTGGGGACTTGTAAGAATGTCCAAAACCCCCATCACTGTCTCCAACTGACCCTAAAGACAGCACCTGTCCTTGGGATACCTCCAAAGGGTCTGTCTTAGTCAGGGTCTCTGTTCCTGCATAAACATCATGACCAAGAAGCAAGTTGGGGAGGAAAGGGTTTATTCAGCTGACACTTCCACACTGCTGTTCCTCACCTAAGTCAGGACTGGAACTCAAGCAGGTCAGGAAGCAGGAGCAGAAGCAGAGTTCCTTACTGGCTTGCTCAGCTTGCTCTCTTGTAGAACCCAAGACTACCAGCCCAGGGATGGCACCACCCACAAGGGGCCCTCCCCACTTGATCACTAACTGAGAAAATGCCCCACAGCTGTATCTCATGGAGGCACTTCCTCAAGGGAGGCTCCTTTCTCTGTGATAGCTCCAGCCTGTGTCAAGTTGACACACAAAACCAGCCAGTCCAGGGTCTAAATGTTTTCATGATTTTTCCTTCACTACCTCTAAACCATCAAGGGCTTTCTGGAGCACTAGTTGKTTTTCCYAAGACAAATGGCATAAAGCAGCTCTAGGCTTGGCTCAGCATGTTTTGGGACAGCGTCTTTAAATCAGTCCCTTAGGCCGGGGACCTGAGCTAGCTAAGTTCTCAGCCCTTTCCTTTCTACAGACTACCACTGCTCCTTTTCCTTTGTTATTGTTTTGTTTTTTATTCAGTAAATATGTATTCCACACCCACTATGCAAGGGCAAACAAGAGAAAGTCTCAAAGCAGATGTTTTAATGGGGAGACAATTTTAGACGGTGATTAGTGCCCAGAGAAAACAGGCAGGATCTGTCAGGAGAATCCAGTCAGGAGTCAGATGGGGGAGGTAAGAGGAGCCCTATTTCAGATACTGAAGGAAACACCGGAA
>BDUI01008214.1:15146-25205 GCA_002335545.1 Apodemus speciosus
AGTACACTTCCTTTCCACTGTCTTCTCCAGGGCTCCCCTGTGTGTCTGTCACCACCAAATCCTCTCCCCTGTGTTGCTGCCTCCAGTGACTGTAGGCGCTTGCCTAGGTGACTCCTCTCAGCCTCCACTCAGCTCTCATTCCACGCTCTCCTTCCCACTGCAGGAACACTGATCAAAGCCCCCACAGGGGACTGTGTGGCCTCCTGGGAGTGGGGGAGACAGGAAGACAGGGCGGAGGGGTGGGCTTCATGGCCTCCTACAGCAGAGCTCCTTTGGCTGGTCTGCTTGTAGCTCTCGGGGATGGCCTGACTGTCCTGATTTGTCAGATGGACTGTGGGAGGGGAGAAGGATCTGGAGCTGGACTAGAGGTGCCTTGTGGGGTTAGTGGTATAGGGTGTGTGTGTGTCTGGGTGTGTGTCTGTCTGTCTGTGTCTGCATGTTTATGTGTAAATCTGTGTGTGTCTGTCTCTCTGTGTGTTTCAGTCTCTGTGTCTCTATGTGTGTTTCTGTGTGTGTATCAGTCTCTGTGTGTGCAGTCTGTGTATGTGTTTCTGTGTGTCAGTCTGTGTGTGTATCAATCTCTGTGTGTGTTTCTCTGTGTGTATTGGCCTGTGTGCATATGTGTGTCAGTGTGGGCATGTGTGTCACGTTGTTTATGTATGTGTATCTCTCTCTGTGTCAGTCTGTGTGTGTGTGTAAATCTGTGTGTGTGCATGCATGTGCATGCATGATTGTGTTATTTCCACCCTCCTCTCAGCTGGACACACACATAAAGACAGACAGACACACACACACACAGAGTCCTGGCACAGGGAGGAGGAGTGAGGGGCTCTGTCTGTCCTTTTTAAATGTCAGCTGTCCACTCCTCTGCCCGTGGAAGTGGCCACCGTGAGAGTCTAATGAGGGGACAGAGTGTCCCGCATCTGCTGCTCATCCAGGCACACCTGCTTTCACCTCCGCCCTCTGCCCTCTGTCCCCGCTCTTTGGGCTCAGTCTGTTACCCCGCAAGGCAAGCAGCTGTAGCTCTCCTGCCCACCTCAGAGCTCCTACACAGGCAGCTCCTCAGACCACAGCTCTCAGTCTTCCAGAACGTTCTCTTTGTTTGTCTTCTTCTCTACCAGATTCTGAATTATATGTCCTGGCCTCTCCCTTGTCTTCCATAGGGGTCTCTCTGTATCTCACTGGCCCAGCCTCTGTCCTTCTGTCTGTCTTTCCACTGGCCCTTGTTACACTCACTGTGTCCCCCTTTCCCGAGAAGCTATCAGATTGCACCCTTTCAGAGACACTGCCAAGACTACAAGGGAGAGGCTCTGTGAGTGGTATCTTCCGCCAAGTGACCAGCTATATCTGTGCTGACCTGTAGCCGCCTTATCCTGAACCTTGTGTTCTGTAGGCTTCCACAGCTAGTGCACACATGACCCGGAACCCCTGACCCCCCAACCCCTGACCCGGAACCCCTGACCTCCAACCCCTGACCCTGGTCAGTTCCTGTACGTGGGTTCCTCAGGACAGCACCGGACAGGGAAAGCAGCTAGCCCTCCTCTGGGTCCAGCGAACTCTGCTGCCAAACAGCCATGCCTGGGTGGAGTCTCCAGGCTTGGGATTCGAGGGCCCGGGGTTGGCAGCCCAGAGTCACACCATTGTTCTTTGCCTCAGCCCAAACTTTCAGGACTCTCAGCTCACCATGACTTTGGGGTGCTGTTTTCCTGTAAGACTAGCCCACATGCAAATGTGCCTCAACCCCTTTTTCTCAGCTCCACCCCTCTTTCCCATCTGTTCTCTTGCTTGCTGTTCAGACGTCTCCTAGGCCAGGCTGGGGCTCAGCAAGTGTAGGCCAAGACCTCCCTGCACCGCCTCCTGCAGACTTGGCTTCCTAAACTTAAGGAACAAGAGCATCCAGTCTTCAAAACAGCCGGGGGCGTGCCTGCAGCCTGCCTGGGTGCAGCAGGCATCCTCACTGGGCCYATCCCAGACACTGACGCCCCAGCAGGCCATTCATCATAGTTCCTGCAGCCCCCATGTAAGGAAGGGACAACTGAGCATCGCTACACTCCTGGCTCCGCCCATTCCCCAGCTCCTCTGCYGCCGGGTTCACGGATGGGCGGCCTCCCTGCTCTTGGCGCCCGCTCAAGCTGCCTGGTGAACTAAATTGATTTTTTATCGTTGCTCTGGAGCGAGCTTAATGAATCTGTTAGTGACGGCTGCCTGCCCCAAAAGCCTCTCAGTGCCCGCGCCACCAGAACGGCTCTTCTTGCGAAGGAGGGGGCGTTATTTAAGGCTCAGCCTGGGCTCTGGAGAACAGCTGGGGCATGGCTGAGAGGTTGACTTCCTCCTGGGGTGCTTCTTGTGGTGGGAGGGGCTTGCGATGGGGCCCGAGGTAGGAAAGCAACTAGGAAAGATGGAAAGAGTCTGCTTTGTGTGTGCTGGGAACCAGCGGTTCATCCACTCACCACCATCGGTCTATCTGTCTGTCTGTATGTCCATCCATACACCAAACTGGGCATTCATACAACCATGCATCCACTATTCGTATGTGTGTCCATGCATCCACTCMCCCACCAGCCTATGAATTCAAACACCATCCACTCACCCACCTATCATCTATCCATACGTCTATCCGTGTGCCTGTCTGTCCATGCCTCCCCTATTCATTCATTTCTCCATCCATCCTTCCTTTCAAACCTATCCTCAGAACCTTTCTGTCCATCTGTCTGTCTATGTGTGCTTCCTGGAATCTGTTGCTCATTTGTTTTATCGTGGGACTGGCTGTGACAGCTTCTGACTCAGGCCAGCACCTCTCTGTTTCTCATTTTGGTGACTTCTCATTCTTCGTCCTCAGTGAGCTATCAGTTAGGCGACCTGTTTTCTCTYGTCTTCTGCTGTGACGGAGCTCTGCAGTAGCCAGAGCAGTACGCAGGGTCTTATCTGCCCTTGGAGTCCTCTCAGCCAGGTGCCTTTCTACAGGCACCTAGGTGATCTATCTGTAGATCATGAGTTTGAGGCCAGACTGGGCTAGAGAGAGAGACCCTGTCTCCACCAAGAGTCTTTGTCCCTCAGAGACATACACAGTCAAGCTCAGGGGTGTGTGGCAAGGCATGTGCTGGACAGGTGAGCCAGCGCTGCCTTCTGGAGAAGCCTGGGAAATGCAAGTTCCCAGCCTGAGGTCGTTCCCCAGGCTGCACAAGGCAGGCTATGCGGGTCCAGATTCAGATGCAAAACTTCATAAAAAAAATTATTTTGAAGACAATGGGCAGTTAATGATACCAGGGAGAGGAAGGCATTCTGAAGCTCAGAAACAAAGACATGAATCACAGAGGGAAGCAGGAAAGTGGATAGATGTGTGTACCTGAAATTAAACAGGAAAAAAAAAAAACCTGTGTGACTAAAGAGATCATAAATGAAATTAAAACCTAGCTAGCGAACAGACAAGCTTCAACACATAAAAAAAATGGTTAGTGCCCGCCATATAGATATATTTTAAAACCTGCCCACATATCAGGTGGAGACAGCAATGCCCTCAACGAGGGAACATCCCAGGAGAAGGCATGTAAAYGACCGACCGCAGAGATGCAGACAGTTCCAGAGCAGGTGAGACCTCTGCGGCTGACTTCACGGGACCCAATGATGGCTTCAACGCAGGTGCTTGAGGAGTGGGGTTTGGTGTTGACCAGGGAAAGAGGAGGTGGGTGCTGAACCTCTAAAGTCAGGGAGCCCTGCTCTTGGAAGACATTTGTTCACNCAGCCAAGCAGGAATGGCAGAAAGAGACTCCTGTAAAGACAGCGGCAGAGTCCAGGAAGGGTTAACACCTCCCGGTATTTTCTGCTGTTTCCTATCTTCTTCTTCTTCTCTCTCTCTCTCTCTCTCTCTCTCTCTCTCTCTCTCTCTCTCTCTCAGTACACTGTAGCTGTCTTCAGATACACCAGGAGAGGGCGTCTGATCCCATGACAGATGGTTGTGAGCCACCATGTGGTTGCTGGGGTTTGAACTCGGGACCTCTGGAAGAGCAGTCAGTGCTCTTACCCGCTGAGCCATCTCTTTTATTTCTTTAGATTGGGATATGCTTCTGCTGCTGTTTGAAGAGATGAGGCTTTCCTATATAGCCCAGGGTGACCCCAACTTTGCTATGTAGCTGACTGGACTTCTACCCATGTTCCTTTTACCTCAGCCACTCCAGAGCTGGAGATTTCTAACATAAGACACCATGCTTGGCGAAAGGCTATTCAAAGACATTCTTCCCTTCCCGAAATCCTGTTTGTTCAGTTGCCATTAAGTGGCTAGTAACTGACTAGGCAAACCAGTCCTGGATTTTTCAGTCCTTGGAATGAAACCTGGAACGTTGTGCCAGCCGGGCAAGGGCTCTAACACTGAGCCACGAGCCTAGCCCACATTTAATCCTTTCATTAGAGTGAAACCCTTCAATAAAATCCCACAACGTTTATAAAGTTTCCCTCAGTTAGGAGCCATCKGGTGAAGGAGGAACCCCAAAAGGCATTTGCAGCTCAGGCGAAGCTTCCCAGCTTCTGACCAGTGTGGCAACTGTCACCATGCTGCGTGGAGTCACCTCAGGGCTGGGGATGCTCGCCTTGCAAGCAGAAGGGCCCGAGTTCCAYGCTCAGCAGCACACAGTAAGAGCTTTGCTTTCCTCCGTCCTGGGCATGCTCTGTGTGGGATAACAGGGAGATCTGGTTGCAAACCACTAACTGCCAGTAGCTCCCCCATGGGAGACAAACTCAATCCAAAAATGCTCCCCAACTGTGCCATTAGGGGGCACAAAGTTCTCCATCTTGGAAACCACTGGTATCAAGGAAGAAATGGAGGGGTCATTYCTTCCGTCCACWCTGAAKACACCACACCTATTTGCTTAGCTYTTCACCCAAGGATATTTCCACGTGCACACTATGCCTCGCGGCACCCAGAGATCGGTCCAAGGCCCATTTGATTGTCGGAAAGGCATCTCTAAGATTGTCTCCTGYTCCCATCTGGTGTTTAAGGACCATGTGCACACCGAGGACAGTGCCTCATCATCCCAACTCTGCCTGGGAAGGAGCCATAGTTCTACAGAGCCAAGCATCACCCAAGTCAAGGCGACATCACCCAAATCAAGCAGAGCCAGGATTCTGGATCCTGTGGAGTTGCTGCTCAGGGCTTCCAGGGAGTGATGTGTGAACAGTGACCCTTCCTGCGGGGGTCGGGGGGGTGGGGGTGGGGGGCAGAGGGGACAAGCTGGCTGGCTGGCTATCCAGGTACAGTCCTTTCCGTGAGCGCATGGCATTATCACTTATCCGTAAGGCACTGACAGGCTAAAGAGCATTCGAGAAAGATGCAGTTACGAAAACCAAAACAATAACAGAAAACAAACAAGATCAAGGGAAGAGACAGGAGGTGTTGCGGGTYGGGGGCATCCATCCTGAGATAAAGCCCAGAGAAGAGACTGGATCCTGGCCATGGTAAGGCCACCACTGCCGGAAGAGCTGCTCTGTGGAGGAAGTGACAAACAGATCCAGCCARGGCTGACTGTGCCAGGCTGGAAGCAGGCAGCAGGTAGAGGGGTGCTCGTCTTATTCTCCATCCCTGCACATGCTCATCCTTGGTGCCCCTCAGCAGAAGCACTCACTCTAAAAGCCAGAGACAAAGAAGTGAAGAGCCAGCCGCCCACAGAGGTGAAGCGGCAAATGGGGRAGGGGCGTGTACAGAYCCTGCAAACAGAGCAATCCTACAAAAAGACCCTCTATGCACTAACTACCCRAAAAAGTGAAGCTACAGTAACTCTACCAAAGCCAYGCAGGCAGGAGAGACAGGGCTCATTCGAACCTCACAACAGGCTTTGGGAGTGTGGGAGACCTAGGCTAAATCTCGGCCCTGACGCTTAGAGTCTCTGATCTCACAGTTACCTTGTRTGTCTGTAAAGTGGGCTTAGCGATTCCCRCATCCGTGGGCCGTGGAGGGCAGATGGGGCACGTAGCACGAGGGAAGCTTTGGGTGCTGATCACTGACTCAGACAAGGCCTCCCCCCAACTCCCGGCAGTTATTAACTAGCGCCAGGCTCTGCATTATGTATGGGGCAATTTGTCTGCCTCTCCCTCCACCCGCAGCATCGATCCCCACGCTCGGCGGCCTCATTGAGATGCAGGGCCACAGCCCTGGGACTCCATCCCAGTGTCTGCTCAATAGCTTATATTTTTAATTTGTCAATAATCTGTTCAGACCTTGGACTGAGCCCCGGTGGAAGGCTCAGCAGGATTGCTGCCTACGGAGGGGGCGTTGCGCACCAACGGGAGGGGACAGTGACCCCCGCATCAAAGCAAACCTGATTGAGGATGAGAAACAAAAGGGGGGCCCAACCAGATGCTGGAGATCGAGGAAGCTGCAGTCTGGGTACGCACACCAGCCTGTGTCCCCCCTCTCTCAATCCCAGCTCAGGTACAGATGAACTTGACTAAGACACAACGCCTTTGGAGACCCTGTTCCACGTTTGTGAAGATTGTGAAGGACTGTAGAGCAATCTAGTATGTTCCACACACATGGAGGGGTGTGATGTGTGTTACTAAACAATTGTCACTAAAACATTTTCTTTTTAAAAGGCTTTCTAATGAGTCTGGCCAGAAAGATGGTCGGTGGTGAGCATGAGTGGATCTGCATTGCCAAAGAGAAGCTTCATTTCCCAACTCATTCCTGAGGAAGCAGAAGCTTGGAGAGGGTAACTTCCTGGCCCAAGGTCACCCAGCAGGGCCAGGCGGTTCAAGCGTTCAGTCAGAACAGAACTTCAGTCCTCACAGTTTTTATCATGTAGGTCAGAATCCTCAACACAGGACATGACAAAGCCCCTCAGCCTTTCCTGGCATTTTTGTGCTTCTGTCTGTTCCCTGACAGCCCTGGATGCTGTGGGAAGGCGCAGGAGGCCTCCTCCCTCCCTCCTGGGTCCCAGTGCATCCTTCCACTCTGACATACCCCCCCCCAATCCCCATGGAAGGAAGAGACTAGGAGAGGTCTCAGAGCTGGAAGGGTGTCTAAGGACGGAGGTGGCTTTCCTCCAGGAAACAGAGTCCTGTCCAAGGTCAGGACTGCCCAGAGCAGCTCAGGGYTTGCACATGTTACAGAAGGCCATCAGGGCTGCCGGAGCCCACAACTTCCTATCTCTGACATCACCAGGGACATCTGACCCCACAGTTACCATTTGCATGATGTGCCTCTTCCTTCCGGATTCACTGTCGGCTACAGGAGAAAATGTAAGGCTCACCATTCTGCAAGGTCCTAGAGGCAGGGCCCCTGTGCATGTGTGAAGCAGCCAAATCTAGGGGCCATGACATTTCTCCCACCTCCTGGGTGTGTAGTCCAAGGTGAGCCCACCAGCCAGCCAAGTGCCCCAGAATCTGAGCCACTGGGGAGTCAGAGGGTGGAGACTACCCCAATCCCTCCCCTTGACCCATTACTTCCCAAACTTATTACTGCACGACCTCTAGAGAACTGGAGGCATAGTTCCCTTTTTCAGCCTGGGAACCCCAGGAGCCTGGGGACTTTAGCTTCTGTCCCCAGAGTCTATGTCTGTTGATAGCTATGTTTCCTCTCGAGAGCTCTCTGGCACTGGCAGAATCCCCATGTGCACACACTCAGAAGCTACAAATGCCCTTGAGACTCCTCCAGCACCGGGATGCTCTCATGGGTGGATGTGGGTGCTCTACAACATCCAATCTCTGAGAGCCTCTGGAACCACCACATCCTGTCCATTCCCACCGAGCAGACGGGAAACTGAGGCCAGGTATCCTGAGAGACTGCTCAGAAAAGATAGGGCGGATGGTATGGGGACAGCCTTCTTCATTCACAATCCATTAGTCGTCCGAGGAACACCTGGGCTAGGGGAACCTCAGAAAGCCTCTGTGTCCCTCTGGGCTCTAGAGGACACAGGATGGATGGATGGATTCTCATCCATCTTCTTCCCCGGGATGGACGTGGATGCTAGTGAGGGGAAGTGAGTCCCCRGCCAGTGTGCACCGGTATCATGCAGTTTGAACACAGATGGTTGACAGCTTCACCCTCTAAATCTAACTGTCACCAGCCTTATCAGTTGAGAAGAAATCAGGACTGAGCTATACCCCCACTAGTACCTTCTGCTCCTCCTCACTCCCCTCTTTCCTTTCTACCCTTCCTTCTCATCTCCATCCTCCTCTTCCTCCTCTTCCTCCTCTTCCTCCGCCTTCTTTCCTTGCCCCTCCCTATTTATCCCCTCCTCCCCCTACTTCAGTTCCTGGTCTTTGAAGTCTCGCAGATGCTTCAGCAAAACTTCCTAAGAAGTGCAGGAGATGGTATCATTGTCCTGCGTCCTGTGTCTTGCACATCCTGAAGATCCCGGGAGAAGCCCGGGGCTGGCAGCCCCTCCCACCCCCATCCCACATCCATCCTTCAGAAGGGTCTCACCAACCATCAACCCCACAGAACTCAGCTCTGGTTTTCTCAGAGGCTGTGATAGGCTTCGCAGCACAGCCATTTTTGAACAGGAGCAGGGAGCTTGTGGTTGGCGTCCCCACGGGGGCTGGTCTTTCTGTTCTCCCTGCTCTGGGGTGAGGACAGCAGGTTGGTTTGCCAGGAGCACTGGGATGTGAAATGGGCCAGAGAACAAATGAGGGAGGGGAATTCAATGTGTCTGGGTTTCTCTGTGGCTGGAGTTTATTCATGCGGGAAGTGAGTTGAGTCTACAGATTTCCCATGGGGCTCAGAGTGTCAGCTGGCCTGGTGACAGGCAGCCCCGGGGCAGGGCTAAGAGAAGGGTGGAAATACTAAGCCTCGTGGCAGCTCTGGGTCTCTCACTTTCCAAGCTAACATTCTATTGGCTGTGTGGCCTGGGGTAAGCTGCTACCCACTCTGAGCTTCAATTTCTCTATTAGATAAGCATATCTTTGGAGCSGAGAAAAAGCAGCAGTTCTGTCATATTGATAAAACAATAACTGGTCATGAGAGTGCTCAGGGTGTGGTTTAAAAACACCCACTCCCCACCCCCCAAGGCCTTTGCTGCAAAGCAGCGGCTGAAAACCCACCCACTGATTCAGCCTTCGGGATTATTTTAAAGTTTCCAGTGACTACAATTTCTCACACAAGCTTCCATCCAGTCCTTCTGAAGCAGAATAGCTGTCCCTGGAGAAATTCAGTGAAAGACGATCCTTCCCAGGTCCTACTAGTGGTCCCAGGGCCACTAGCAACAKAAAGGTGGAGAGGTCTCTGTCCAAGGTCCTGAAACGGAAGTCCTCCAGGCTGGGGCTGTGCCAGGATCTTCAGCAAGCCCTGGTGGAGAAGGCTTTTCCTGTGATCTCTCTCTTCACATCCTCATCTCCTTTTCTACTGTGGTCCCTCAGTCTCGCCCTCATGCCTTCCCATTCTGTTCTCTCTCCTCTTTCTTTCTTTCTCTCCTCTTTCCCCTTCCCTCTCCACTTACCTGTCTCATCTGTCTCTCCACCATCGTCTCCTTCACCTCCCTCTTCCTCTTGATCTCTGTCTGCCCATATGCCTGACTCCAGTTTACCCCTGACTTCTTCTGCCTCCTTGGGAGAGACACCTCCAGTCAGAGTCCTTTTTCTGTTCCCTCATCCACCCTTTGAAGATATAGCTGTTCCCCTCATGTCTTCAGATGGAGATCAGGAACAAGATGTCCCCTTCTTCCACTATCTGTAGAGAGGTTCATCCCCGCAAAGAGATGCTCCTGAGGAAGGAGGCCATCCCAGCATCCAGCAGGGCAACAGATCCACATCTAACTCCTCATCTGAAGTTCTTCTCACTGGGCTCATGTCTTACTAAATCACTCACAGGCCAGAGTGAGCACAGTAGCTAGGGAGCACAGCAACCAGGGAGCACAGCAACCAGGGAGCACAGCAACCAGGGAGCACATCAGCCAGTGATTACAGCATTCAGGGAGCACAGCATCCAAAGTGCCCAACATCCAGGGATCACAGCAGCTAGGGAGCACAACATCCAGGGATCACAGCTTCTAGGGAGCACAACATCTAGGGATCACAGCATCCAGGAAGCAGTTATAGAGCACAGCATCCAGGGGGCACAGCAGCTAGGGAGCA
>BDUI01008217.1:48653-58875 GCA_002335545.1 Apodemus speciosus
CTTTCCCTTCAGCCATCATGATCATGCACGTATGGTCCCCAATGGGTACCAGAAGGCCACAGAGCCACAAATCAGCACTGCACAGATAAGAGATGAGGCTGCATGGGAAAAGGTCACAGGGGCCGGCCAGGCCAAGAGCCTCTAGGGTACCGGCTCTCAACCTTACCAATGCTGTGAYTTTTTGATATGGGTAATAATGGAGGAACCACATGTTTCYACAACCATAAAATTATTGTTGTTGTTATGTCATATTGGTAATTTTGCTACAGTAAAGAATAATAATATAAATTTCTGACACATAGAATGATCTTAGGTGACCCCYGTGAAAGGATTATTTGATCCCRAATGGGTCASGACCTACAGGTTGAGACCCACTGCCCTAGGAATCTCAAAGAAACTTCTGCTCATTCTCCTTAGACAAAACTGAGTCTCTGTACTGTGTCTAGGATGAGGGAAAGGAAGATATGGATGAAGTTAATTAAGTCAGTCAACTGATAATATCCTGATTTAACCTACTCCAAACGGGAAGCAGGTGGGCTCCCTTGCCTCCCTGTGGAATGTGACTTTTGAAGATACTTTCTCATTTGCCCTTTAGGAATGGTTGGCGTGTGGTTCTGAGCTTGTATGAGGTCTTGGCTATGTTGGTTTGCCTGTGTGGGAAGTGATCGTGTGGACTCCCTTTGTGCCCCCTCAACTATGTTSCTGATGCCTGGATTGGATGATGTTTAGCTTCATTCCTTTCCTGGCAGATGAGTGTGTGGCAAAAGAGTACGCTCAAGTCACTGTCTTTACCTAGTGTCCTCTGGCTCCGTGTGGAGGGCAGGCGGGCAGATGGAGTCTCCTTTGTGAATGGGGTGGAGGGACAGCTAAGACGTGTGGGCTCTGGGTACACTTTCTCAAGCAGCTAACACAGATTAGCTTGCTAGTATTCAGCCTCTTAGATAACTCGTCCTTCTGGATTAAAAAAAGAAGTGTTCTAGCACCTATGATGGTTTTACATTTAAAAGAGAGCTGAATTCTGCCGGTCTATTTAAAGATCTGTAGCCACTTCTATGGTAAACAGTGAGGACAGGCAAGTGAAGAAGATCCCTGGAGGTTAAACTGCACACTCATGTCTCCAGCTTTTATTTTAAAGTTAATATTATTTTATCTACACACGAGACAATGCAGATGGCCCAGGAGAAGGAGAACCTTGGCAGAGGCATTAAGCCTGCTGGGTGATTCTTTCCAGAGGCCACAGGTTGAGAAGAGGAGGAAGAGGAGCAGTGGGAGGAGTGGGCGAGGGCTAGGACATTTGCTCAGATGAGAACGCCTCCTGGGAGATCCTGAACATCTCCCTCTTGGGATTCCTGCTGTGTGCCATCTCTCCCACACTGCACCAGGGCAGCCGCGTGGATAGARCAACGGGGCAGAAAAGACCTTCAAGCTAGGCTGTGAGGGAAACTGGCTTCTGCTTTGTGCTCTCTCTTTGGTGGCTCCTTTTGGGAGCCAGCGGCTACCTGCTCTGCGAGAGGGCTCAGGTAAGGAGCTGAGATTTCCCTGCACATCTGAGTGTGCGAACTTAGGACTGGGCTCTCTGGCCCCARGAGAGCGGTGAGGCATCTTGCTGCCTTTGCTGACAGATTACCTGGCTTTCTGAGACCAGAGGCAGAACTAGCCCACCGGGATGAAATACATACCAGTTCTTGGCTATGAGGGCTTGCAGGGTCAGGGTGTGCTGGGCACTTCCCAACAACACCTTTCCATAGTGACAGGTAACTGGCCACATTCTCTTTCCCCAGTGGTTCAAGAGGGCATTCAAGTCTCCCTGAGAAAAGTTTCCTACTAGAAGATTATCAACAGCTATCAGGACATCCAATCTTCCTGGAGATTTTTGGAAAGTTAATGTGAAACCACAGGGTCCCAAGACAGTGCAGGCACAAAAGCCCTGGGGTAGAGGACACTGCTTGTTTATTTGAAGCTTAGCACTATTACTGATTATAGTCACTGACAGTGACAAGATTTGGAGTTATACAATAGCATCTCCAGATTTTACACTGTTACACTATGTTGAACACACTGAATCCAAAAAACCGAATTCTAAAATGCTCTAGAATCTGGAACATTTGACAGTGACATAATGCCGTAAATCTGATGATTCACTGTAAAGACTTTGTTTCATACACACAATGACTAAGAACACAGGAATCAGGAAAGATGGACCGTTTGCGAAGCAGCTGCCAGGAGAGCTTGCAGAMCTGAATTTGGATCCCTCGCACCTGCCTAGAAAACAAGTGTGGCGGCGACACTTGCTTGTAATTTTAGTGCTGGGGAAGCTAAGACAGGAGGAGGCTTGAGGCTCCTTAGCCAACCAGTTTAATCAAATCGATGAGTCCTAGATTCAGTTAGAGACCCTGCCTCAAAACACAGGGTGGAGAGCTACTGGTGAAGATAGCCACCATTGACCTCTAGCTTCCATACATATGAACATGCACACCTGTACACAACACGGACATATATGGACAATTCTGTATGCTGGATGTGTTAGTACATATTGGTAAAACCAGTACCAAGATGTCTGAGGAAGGATGATCTGGAGTTCAAAGCTAGTGGGAGACACAAAGATATTCTTTCTCAGAAATACAAACAAAACACATAGAATGTTCTTCAGGCTACATAGGTAAGATGTATAGCTATTATGGCTTCCCTATCCTACCCACCCCCCAAATATCTCATTAGCAAATGGTCCTAACTTAAAAAAATCCTAGATATGAAATATTTCCCATATCAAGTATTTTAAATAAGGGATATTTAACCTGTAGTGGTCAATGAATAACTCCTGGGAGAACAGAGCTAGGAGTATGCATGTGTAACCAATCATAGCCTGATGGTCCTGCCTGTGCCACAGAGCTGATGGAGCCATATGCACTTACTACTGAAATTCTCATGTTTCCCTTGGTATAATCTACTGACAGAATCTGGTGATCAAACCATATCAAGTAGATGATCATGGGAGAAACACTAGAAATGGCACTTGGTAGATCCAAATGGTTTGAAATATTACACTTTTATAACTAACTAGCTCTATGACCTTGAGTAGGTCATATATAGGATTCATATATAGAAGAAGCGACACCCCCATGTTATTAAACAATATGATTGCTAATTGCCCAGAAAGGTCTAGAACCACCGGGGAGACACACATCTGGGCAAGTCTGTGAGGGAGCTTTTAGTTTGTGTTAATTCAGGTGGGGAGGTCAGCTTCCAATGTGAGTGGCACCATTCTATGGGTGGGGCCCGGACGGAATTAGAAGGGAGAAAGAGATGAGCTCCAGCATTTCTCCTTTTCTGCTTCCTCAGTGCAGGTGCAACGTGACCAGAAAAGTCCCTGGATGTTATCAGTGACTGCATACAAATCAGGTGCTAGAGTCTGAGGTGATGGCCATTGTCTACAACAAGCTGTTACAACACCAAGTCCCTCACTGTTTTTGAAACCCAAAACTTACTGGTGATTATAGTATCTGGCTTTTCTTGTGCTCTTAATTATGTCACTGTATTTAATTCTAACAATAGATCTGATGACAAAGCTATTCTGACTCCTATGAACATGACAATGAGAGAGATTTCTTCATAGAGTTATACATCCCAGAAGCAGGCATTGGTCAGGGCCCAGTTATTTGGTTCCATAGCTACATATCCCCTACACGATGGTAGGGGTCATGACACAGGACATCCGGAGGCTTCAAACTGTGGTACGAACTTCAATGCGGGACAGACATGGGCTTCTCTGCTTCATCTCAAAATTGAAAAAAATCTGGTGGAGGAAACAGTGAAGGCTCCACCATCTGACACACCCAGCTCAGGGCTAGAGTGCTCCTGGACAGTGGTGGTGACCAGCTGGAGAGTCGGTGTGACTCCTAAAATCAGGGCAGGGCAAGGGCAAGGGCAAGCAGGGGGACCCTTCCTCAGTCAGCAAGAGACTTCTGGCACATCAGAAAGAGGGAAGAGGGGACCCCCACCATTTAAAGTGCTAACATGCTTTCTTGGGGGTACTGCAGAGATACATGTGCTGTGAGCCCCCAGCTGCATCTGAAGTGACTCAGGCCCCACCCCACATGGGAGCAGCAGAGCTCCAATCTCCTTTACCAAAAACCAAATCCCATTTTCACTTGTGGGCGTTTCATTCATCTTTTCGTTCTTGGTTTTTTTAATTACATTGCAGAAGTGTGACTGTAATTTCCTCTCCATGTCATGACGGTGGCACTCATCAAGAAGCCTTTAATTCTCCACAGCAATTGCTTCTTTTTCCCAACTCCAATTCAATCTCTGCCCAGGCAGAAGGGCAGGCTGTTGTGACCCTGAGGTTAATTATCTGCAAATAAGTTAAAATCACACAAACCCTCATCCTGGGAGAAGAGAAGTCATCCAGCTCAAGACTTCCCGTAGCTTGTTCTCTGACGGAGGCAGCAGGGGAGCGGAGGGGCTGGGCAGTCACCCTGGGAGGCCCTCATCTATCCTGCAGCACTGGGTGAGGGGGCAGGCCTGTTTAGCTTGTGCCTGTAGTTTTGAGAACCTAGTATAGCACTRGACATAAATTCAAACTGTAGGAGTGGCGCTAACTCAGAGGGCACTGGGGGAAAGAACGTACCTTAGAAAAGATAATATATGACAAATTCCTATTTGGGGGAGGGAGAAGGAAAGAAAGAAGGCAACAGGGAGGCTTGCCAGCGRCCATGATGCAACCGACTCCTTAAGCTGCTGGAGGGACATGCTGTTCCACTGGAAGGGTCTTAGATATCACAGGGCAGTGGTTGTCAACCTTCCGAGGCTGCAACCCTTTAATACAGTTCCTCGTGTTGTGGTGACCTCCAGCCATAAGACTATTTCCTTGCTACTCCATAACTGTAATGTTGCTACCGTTATGAATCCTTAGGTATATATGCAGGATATCCAATATGTGACCGCCAAGGGGTTGTGACCACAGGTTGAGAAGCACCGTCACAGAACCTGGCCTGTTCCTCTATACATTCCCCTCTTGACAGCAGTACTCCAAAAACCAAGAATGTCTGTGGGCTCATCTTTCTACTTTCTGTCTTTTCAAATCCTCTTGTGATGAACAGGATAGTCATTTACTTGCATTTCATTTACCATCCCCCTTCGTGTGTGTGTGTGTGTGTGTGTGTGTGTGTGTGTGTGTGTGTGTGTGTGAATGCACATGGAAGTCAGAGGACAAGTTTTAGGAGTCGATTCTGTCCTTCCACTGTGGGTTCCAGGAACTGAATTAAGATTGTCAGGTTTGTGTGGTGTGGCCTGTAAGAAAGTCGGCAGGGTAATTTCTTGAGTGCCAACTGATGAAGGAGGGCCCAGTTCGCTGGGAGTGGTGCCACCCCTGTGCAGGTGACCCTGAGAGGCATTAACAAGTGTTTGAGAGCATCTTGGAGAGCAAGTGGCTAAGCAGCATGCCTCCATGACTTCTGCTTCAGTTCCCACCTCTTTCTGCTCCAACTTCCTTTGATGATGTGTACATGAAAGCCAAATAAGCCCTATCCTTCCCAAGCTGTGATTGATCTCAGTAACAGAAACCAAATCAAGACATGTGACAAGTGCTTTTACCCACTGAGACATGAGACATTTTACTGGCTCTCTGTTGCATTTTTGTTAAAATGCTTTTTGAACATTTGACCACATATATGGCCTAAGTTCGAAGGGAGAAGAGAATGACAGCTAGCCATGTGTAACTGTTTCCCAAGCTTAATCATGGAGTCGCTGCCTTCTGAAGAAGCTGAGCACATGCGTGTGTATCTGCCCTGAGGCAATTGTGTGTGCCCAGCTCCTGGCAGTGCGGTGGGCTGACAGTTCTCCCACGTCCACTGACTGTTCATCGACTTTTGCAGCCTCAGCATCTAGCGTGGTGACTGGCATATGACAGGACTAATATGTTTGCTTTATTATTTAAGTGATCTTTAGTCCAGCAAGGACGGGCACACCTGAAAGAAGCAATACAGAGCTTCACTTAAGGGAGCCCAGAAGACAGAATTTGGGGCAAGAGACAGAATGATAGGAACACAGATTCCAAGTGGGGGAAGTGTTGCTATCCCATCTCTTTGACAGGACCCCACAGGCTATGAGAAGGAAATGAGGAGGTAGAGTTGGGGGAGGCAGGCCCAGAATCTACTGGGGGGGGGTCTTCCACATCAGCCTGAGATTTTGTGTGGCCTGGGCATGTACAACCCTGGTGATATTTAATGTGGTTAATCACCCTGGGACACGGATAAAGGAAAGGCCACACAGCTTCAGGTAACATTCTTTGAGTCCCTGGAAGGGACCAAGGGGCCTATTTTTATGCTCTTCAATTTTTAATGAGAAAGGATGTTGGAGAAGACAAAGCAAGATCAGAGAGGGGCCATAGTGTAGGACGGAGTTTCAGTGCAAAGGGGCTTTGAGCTCCAGGTTCACAGTCTGCCCAGCTTCTGCCGGCCTGGCACCATAGTCCTGGTGAGGGCATGGGGAGGGATGCTCRAGAGGTCACAGGCTAAGACGGCAAACACTTTCATTAAAACTTTAATCCCCATGTGTTTAAGGCTCAGATTTGGGCCCTCAGGCTTTTAATGAGCCCATGTAGCAAGCAACATGGGGATCTAGTATCTGAGTCTCCAGGTCTGAGATACAGCCCAGCAGAAGCTGTGGGTCTTGAGGGCTACACTGATAGAAAGAGGAGATAAGAGACAGAGGAGAGGAGTGAGAAGGCAAAGGGAAGCTGGTAGAGAAGAGGGAAGGGGTTTAATCTTCTAGGTGGTGGATCCTAGGAGACCGTCCAGTTAAAGCACCCTCCTTCCCCCAGTCCCTTCCTGCCTTACAAGCCAATCTCCAGGTTCTCTGAAATGCTCCAGGTTTGCTATTCACACAAGCTAACTTCCCGATGCTCTTCAGGCCAGGGTAGCAAGGTCACCGAATGCACAGCCCAGCTCTCAGCCACTCTCCAGACACACTAGCCTCTGATCATTTGAGCAGAGGCTTTCAGAGCCAGTTGTGGAGGTTTGCAACCCTGCTGTACCATTTGGTAATTGTGAGATGTCTGCCAAGTTACTTAACTTTATTGGGCTTAGATTTTCCTCATCTTCAAATGGCCACGCAGGACACAAAGGATCAACAGAGTTGATCCACGTTAAGCTCTTTGTATAGAACTTGGGACACAATATACACACCCTACAACTAGTGATTTTCATTACCAGCTCTCAGCAATGGGAGGCATGAGGATCATTGCTAACAGGAGAAACATTCAGAGGAGGGAGTAGCTGAAGCCTCGCCTGGTGGCCTCTGAAAGGCTGCCAACTCTTGCATAATCTGTCCCCGGGTGATAAATATTTTTGTCAATTGAACTAGAGGATCTTGGAAGAAGGCTGAATTCCCCTCTTTGTCCTGGGCTTGGACACAGTCACTGATGAAAACAGATTACCACCCTTTAATATTTTCAGAAAAGAATTTTCCATCAAACCCCAGTTCTAGTTGAACAAAGACCAACTGATAATCTAGAGACTCTTACAGAGATCTAGGACTGTGTTAAATGAAGTCACCATTCCCACCTGTCCTGTCCTGTCTTTTCCACTCTCCTTCCCCTCTGCTCTTAGAAGCAGCAGATACCCATTCCCGAGTTTCCCCTGGATACTGGCTCCTGCCTTTTGCTCTGGAAATGGATTTGATCTCCACTTCTCTGAAGGAAGCTCACAAGTTTTATAAATACATACTTATAAACACATTTGAAGGCTTCTATTCTGTTTTCCACCTCTTCTACGCATCTTTAAAAGACACCTCTTATCTCTACTATTAGTAGATAAGGATGGGCCTTTTGCACTTTTCCTACAACCACAGAGTAAGACCTTGTGTAAATCTTCAGCGATGTGTTTCTGAACTTTGTGACTTTGTGGGTTCTTCTTTCTTCCACCCTTCTCTACCCCCTTTTGACCCTTTTCTACCCCCCTAACACTAGATAGGAAAGAAAAAAGGATAGAGGGGAAAGGGGGCGAAGTCATTGCTAGACTATTTCCTGATGATTAGGTGTGTCCACTTCCGAGGGGCAAGTTTGATCTTACTGTCAGGATATCTAATGTCTTCAGGTGTCTTCTTTGCACATGACTACTTAACAATCCACAATAAACAGCAACCAAACAACAGCAACCTGCCTCTTGGGGCCCTAGCATTTACATATCCTCTGAAAAGCCCCCAGAATTCCAAATGTCACACACTCACAAAAATTATCTGTAGCTGGTAAACCAGACCCCAGCTAAAGCACGAGGCAAATCATAATCAGCTGCTGTGGACAATCTGAGTCAGTCCCATATCTCACACCTGGGATTAAAGCAAAAACACATTCCCATAATACTTGTGTTTCTCAAAGAAACCAAAATTCTCATTATACTATACCTCCTGTCTAGACCGTTGTGACTATGTGTAGTGACCCCAACTTCCTCTTTTGAACCTGTCTCAGCGTCCTGTGGTTTTGGGACTCAGCACCTACCTTGTTTCCAGCCTCTACTCTGTTCCTCTGCACAGTCACATCTGGATGTGGGCTTGGCCAGACCTTGCCTCTGATCCTTTCTTTCCTCCACCCTTTGCTCTGTGCACGTGCCTGGTTCCAGCAGCCATGGAAAGGAGAATACTACACTGAATATCTCCAGAGCCCACATTTCTAAATGTGGCAAAATGCCTCTAGGGAACTTCCTGTCTACAGGACTCAGAGCGACCTGGCTCAAACTCAACCAACTTCCTTCTCTTTTGCCTACCATGTTCCCTGGTTCTGTTCTCTTATTTGATCTCAATGTGGGCTTTCCCAGGCCTCTTAGATGGCCTTGTATCCATTATGCTTTCCAGCCTCTGGATGGGAATCTTCCAGCCCTTGTCCACTCCCTAGTCCTTACTAACCAACTATATGCCTAGCGCTGGTAAACACATGTCTAGCATTGGTTCTTGGCTTGCCTTTGGCCCTCACTTTCTCTCCAGGATCTGAGTTTTCTTTTATTTGTGATTTTCTGTGGCATTGGGCTTGAACCCTGCTTCTTGAACAAGCTAGACAAGCACTCTGTAACTGAATAACATCCTGCTTTTGATCTTTCCCTTTATTTCATCTTATGTCCACAAAGTCCAGTCCAATGTCACCCTTGTTCCATTTTCCYCTTGGTGGACATTGCTTTCTCCTTGTCCATAAAAGGTCAAAGTAAGGTGTGGTGGTTTGAACATGCTTGGCCCAAAGAGTGGCACTATTAGGAGGTAAGGCCTTGTTGGAGGACGTGTGTCACTGTGGGCATGGGTTTTAAGATCCTCCTCATGGCTGCTTGGAAGCCAGTCTTCTGGTTGCATTCAGAACAAGTTGTAGAACATTCAGAACCTTCTCCAGCACCATGTCTGCCCGCATGCTGCCATGCCTCCTGCCATGATGATAATGGACTAAACCTCTGAAACTGTAAGCCAGCCCCAATTAAATGTTGTCCTTATAAGAGTTGCCTTGGTCATGATGTCTCTCCACAGCAATGGAAGCCCTAACTAATTAAGACAGAAGTATCATAGCAGTTGTTCAGAGGTTCAAATGTATGTGTCTAAGTCTGAGAGAGTACCACTGTCCTGTAGCTGGCTGGTTAGTGCCAGAGCCAGATGGGTAGATCTGTAGGTGTACAGGAGACAATAACTGAAGAGCAATGTGGGTCTGGGATGATCCCCAACGAGCATAGGTAAGGTTTGGTMCTCACCTGGTTATAATGTGGAACGGTGCTAAAAGCATTAGAGGTGGGCTAGCAGACCAAGCCAAGTCACTAGGGGTGACCCCACGAACTAGGGATCCTGGCCTCTTCTTAACTCTCTTTTCACTTGCCATCGTCCACAGAGGAACAGACCTCCTCTGACATGCACTCAGCATAATGCACTGTGCTGAGACAGTCTCAAGGCAGGACCAAGAGCTCATGGACGACAGCTTTTGAAAGTATGAGCTCAAAGTGGTCGATTAAACCTTTCCAGCTTTAGGCTGTTCACATCAGCTACTTTTCCACAGATGAAAAGCTGACTGGTACAACAGGTGAGTCAGAACAGCCCACCTACCTATTCAGGTTGTCTTATCACAAAGGCTGGGCTACTCTGGGGGCTCCTGTAGACCAGTGATTCTGAACAGAAGGAATGTTTTCCTCCAGTGACATTTGGTGGGCTAGAGGTATTTTGTGTGTGTGTGTGTGTGTGTGTGTGTGTGTGTGTGTGTGTG
>BDUI01008219.1:29654-46492 GCA_002335545.1 Apodemus speciosus
GATGAGAGTCAGAGCTCAGCCCTGCTGAAGGGTCTCAGAGACACGCATGGGGCAATTGGGAAATTTGGAAATAACATATTAAAAAAGCAGAAAATATTGAAAAGGCAACTTCAAAGACACAGGATTTTATTATAACTTTCATCTTAGAAAGGGGAAGGGGTAGAAGTTGCTATGTGAACCCTCTTCCAGACATGTTGAGTGTGGTCAGAGCATTCTGTATATCCTGTTCCCATGAGGACCTGATGTGTGTTAGAATTCCTAAGTATTTAAAATCATTCTTTATACTGGTGTTGAGTGATTGCCATGAAGAAGTTTCAGCATGAGCCTTACATTGTGTCAAGTGATTAGGTTTTGTTAATTCCAGTACTATTGATTCACATAACTTCATTGTTGACTGAACATCGATGGAATAATTCTTGAAGTTTGAGAATTTCTTTAATTCCAATCTCTCTTTGGCCAGTGCTTTATTTAAATAATCTGTTCAGTTTATTAGGAGATTTACCCAGAATCAAGTCATCAAGTGCTCAAGGTTTGTGTGTGAACATACAGACAAAGAGAGGTGGGGGAGGGAAGAGAGGAGGGAGAGGCATATGAGGAAAGTAATAGTGAAGTGAAACCTTTCAAAAGCTAATATGATCCACACCTGTTTGCATCTAATTTTCATTAAGGAAAATTCCTACAATACACACTCTGTGAGCCTTCCTCCAATATACACATTGCAGTGATAATGGGAGGAATCAAGGCAGGCAAAAAAATGTATTTGCTCTCTACTAAAACATAGATTAGACATCCCTAGAGTGTCTTTGATGAAGGAGGTTGGCTACAGTAGTGTTRTCTCTGATTCCTCTCAACATAGTTTGTTATTTATTCTGGGATAACCCAGGACAGGAGAGTCGTTTTCAGCCCAATTTGCCTGTGTGTGCTGGATTCTTTCCATGTCATGTTTGTAGATGCTGGTCCTCAATTTAGGTCTAGTGATACAATTTTCCAAGGTTGATAGATATATCAGCCTTGGAAGGATGATAATATTCGTCATCCCTTAAGAGCTGGGATTCTGCAGGGATCACTGGAGCACTACTTACGAACCACTCCAGCCACCTCTGAGAAAACATCCTAGTGACTTCAGGAGGAATTTAGAGGAAGTGGCTGAAGCCCAAGCCAATGTTTGTTAGCGCAGCCTCATGCAGGGATCGCCAAATTTGGGCTTTTCTCCTTCTCTACCTCTCCAGTAAATCCAAACATATTACAGCGTTATATTCTACAGGGGCTTGAAGGGCTATTTAGAAAGTGTATAGGAAGTGACAACTGTATTAATGCCTCTAAACCACTCCACAGAGCTACTGGAGCCTTGCATGCAGGAAGGAAAAGCCCATCTTTACAGAAAGACACTTGACTTCTGGGGGAAAAAAATAACAACAGGTTCTCCCATCTTCAACATCCTCAAATCAAWCTGGGATTTTAGGAATCAATCCCTGATTTGGTGAAGTGGATAGTTTTTAAACACTTTTGGGCACAAGGTCTTCTTTGCAGCACAGAAAGCCGATGCAGGAGAAATGAATTTTCTCAGTCCAGTAAAATGACTGGATGGGTAAAGGTGCTAGCTGAGCAAACCCAGCTACCTAACCTGGATCCCTAGCATGGGCCCAATGGAAGTGGAAGCAAAGAACTTGACTCTACAGCATTGTCCTCTTTGTGATGACCTTCATTAACATTGAGTAGCACAAAAGCCCAGGTCTACCCTTCTACACACACACACACACACACACACACACACACACACTTGTTGTTCTTTCTGTTTTGTTTTTGACTTTTTATTAGATATTTGCTTTATTTACATTTCAAATGTTTCCTTGTTACCCATCTGAAAACCCCCTATCCCATCCTTCCACCCCCTGCTAATCCCCCCTCCCCCACTTCCCTGTCCTGGGATTCCCCTACACTGAGCCTTCACAGGACCAATAAATAGCCTCTCCTCTGTTGATGTCTGAAATGGCCATCCTCTGCTACATATGTAGCTGGAGCCATGGATCCCTCCATGTGTATTCTTTCCTTGGTGGTTTAGTGTCTGGAAGCTCTGGGGGTCTGTTTTTTATATAATTAATTGTCTTCCATRAGCCTTGGTGTCAGATTCCCCGGAACTGGAGTTAGACAGTTGTGAGTTCTCAAGTGAGTGCTGGGGATTGACCCTGCTCCTCTGGAAGAGCAGGTGGTGCTCTTAACCGCTGAGCCAGCTCTCCAGCCCTGTTATATATATGTATGTATGTATGTATGTATGTATGTATGTATGTATGTATGTATGTATATATGTGCATGTATTTTCCCTCTCTTCTCTACAAAATCTCCATTTGCTCTCTTTCTGTGCAGCTCCAGTCTGGGTTTTCTTCTGTCATGTAGGAACTCGGTTGCATGTCTGGATGGATCTTTTTTTATAATGATATCAGTGAATTTTCTTTTAATGGTATCAACGACCTTCTTAATTTGTTTCCAGTTCAAGTACCTTTCTTGCAGTTGTAAACACTCTTTATTAAACAGGAAGAAAATTCTAAAATATAATAAAGAGAAAGATGGTAGGTGGTGACATGGAGATTCAAGAAGTCACCCTACACTGCCAAGTTTGTCTATAGACTGGCATTTGCAACCATCACTTATGTACTTAACAGTTTTGGAACACAGACTCATAACTGAATTAATTTGTGGAGTCATTTACTATTATATTAGGCTGATGGACTCAAGTGGTGGTTCTCCACCTGTGGGGTGTGACCCCTCAAATGTCAAAGAACCCTTCCACAGGGGTCAAATATCAGATATCCTGCATATCAGATATTTACACCATGATTCATAACAGCAGTGAAATTACAGTTATGCAGTAGCAACAAAAATAATGTTATGGTTGAGGGTCACCGTGACATGAGGAAGTGTATTAAAGGGTTGCAGCATTAGAGAGGGTAGGAACCCCTGGACTAAAAAATATAAGCTGCCCCTCAAGCCCCATGTGGTGTTGTGGAGTGTGTGTGTGTGTGTGTGTGTATATGTTGTATTTAATGATAGAATGAAAAAAGTTGTCTTATCTCTCTCTCCATGTGATGAGACTGCCTCTACCCACCATAAGGGGGCCTTCACCATAGCTCAGGAGAGGTTGAAGTTTGACAGAATCTGTTTTTACAGGCAGCCACGGGAGAACTCACAGAAGCCCCTTATCAGACACAAGAAAAACAGAAACAAAAATACTTTTTTTTTTTTAAATGTCAAAACCACTCTCTCTTATTGTGAGTTTTTTGTTATTCGGTTGCTTTTGTGTTGGGTTCTTTGGGGGTACTGTTTGATTGGTCGGTTTTGTTTTATAATTGCTGTATATTTTTGTCCTTTCACTCTGTACTGGGATTTTGGGGGAGCTTGATGTTGTGGAGCTCAGTGTTGTGGAGCYCTTGGAATTAATTAGTGTTCAGTTCACATTTTACTCACCCTAATATTTGGGGAAAGTTAAAGATATTTAGGGATGAATTTAGGTTGACTTAATGACATATGAATTTGGCAAAGATGACAAATCATGGTTCTTTTTAACTTCAAAGGCATGATATTGAGAACCCATTAATAGTCAAAACAAGTTGAGTCTCTTCTGCCCTTGATCAGGGCAGTATTTTGGAAGCAATTGGAGAGCTAAAAAGAGAAGGACACTGTGTAACTGGTCCCTGATAGTGTCAATACTGATGACAATGCCTGGGGAATGTAAATGTCTGACTTTGTGAATTCTGTCCCTTGTTCTACAAATACAGAAAAAAATGAAAATGCCACAAACATCTCTCCAGTGGACTCTTTCTATCCTCTTCTTTATATATGGAATTTTGCTGTAATTTAAGGGATCACATGGCAGAATACTAGGTCTAAGAAAAGATAGGCTGGAGGGAAAGCAAACTGACAATTAATACATTTATTTCTTTTTGCTTCTTTATAAGTTAATGGGTGTTAATTAATAGGTACTAAAATTAATCATGGTAGGGTAGGATTATTCAACATTTTGGGTCCAATACAGTGGTAACAGCTTCAGTCAGAGTAACATGCCCTCCTACAAGTAGCGCTTAATTACAGGGATTAGCAAGCAGCAACTCTCTTAGTTCCCTTTAATTTTTTTCGAGACATATTCCAGCTGATTCCTGGTTCTCACATCACCACAAGGCRTAGGTGAGGCTAGGGATGAAGCTGCTGATGGAAACATCCAAGGAGAGCCGCTGAGACAGCAAGCCCGCGGGGCAAATTAAATGGAGGGCAAAACCAGGCAACTCCCTTTTAACTGTGACCAGATCCAAATTGCTTTTTGGTATTAAAGAAGCAAAATAGTCTTAATTGTTTAGATCATATAAATCCAAGATTTATTAGCATGGGTTTTGACATGCCAAAAAGTTCTAATGGAGAAGGGACATGCTAGGAGCTATGCCTCTCTGCTAGGTGACAAGGAGCTTTGGTGCCTTTTCTCTGGGATGACATGGTATTAGGGCAAACCTGGAGTGAAGTGGGTGCCTTCATTAACCTGGAAGGTGAGGGAGGGATCATGAGTATCTTTTCTGGTTGACCAAGAATGTCTAGCTTAGATCATTATAATGAAAATTCATTTATCCTCTCTAGCAATTGAATCTTACGCCAAGAACCAAGCTGGCAAAAATTATAATGCAGAGGAGGGTGGTTGAATCCCCAAAGATGATCCTTAGCTACTCAAAAGAGTTTCTGGTCAAAGTCTTTGAGCACAGTGCAAGATTGAAAAATGGAGTGGGAGGAATTTTTGGGGCTACTTTGCAATCTAATAATGTCAGCTTTTAGGGCGGAGGAGTGGAAAAATGGAGGTGGTGTAACTAGAATAAGAATATTCTAGGATTAAAATGTTATCTTTAAATATTGTGCTCCCGCAGCAGCACAGCAACCCAGGGCTTTCATGCTGGCTGCCAAGAATGACTAAATCTTTTCCACTGTAGAAGTAATTAAATGTTCTCAGGCACCACTAGGTGGAGATGTAGGTTTGTTCAGTGCTCTCTTTCAGCTAAGATGGCCCATGGATGGCTGGAAAGTCCTTAAAAATTTCTACAGTGTTAGAGATTGATCAATTATGAACCCTGCTAACCTCACATTCATGCTAATCTTTTAGGAGGAGGGACATACAGAGTTTTCTTTTAAAAGTCATCACACAACCACATCAAATGGTCCTCAATGAGAACTATAAGTTGTCTTATGTGAGTAATTTCTAAGCCAAAACTTTGGATTGTTAAGGCTGAGAGAAGAATATACTGGTTATGAACTGCCTAGTGCCAATACACATATTGTCCTTTATTGTCACACCAGCTGTTGGTTCCTAACAAAACAGAGAGAGAGAGAGAGAGAGAGAGAGAGAGAGAGAGAGAGAGAGAGAGANAGAGAGAGAGAGAGAGAGAGAGAGAGAGAGAGAGAGAGAGAGAGAGAGAAACAAGTTTTTGAGCACAGAGTTTTCTTTTCAGCTTTATTAGTGACAATGTGCCAGCCACTGGCAGGAGCTGGAAACTGTGTTCGAATGTGAGGGGTTGTTTCTAACTGAGGTACTTTCTGAGAATCTCATTACATCACATCTCAATGTGTGAAGTGTGATTCACAGCGCAGTTTGCTAAAGGCTAGTTAGCTCTTGTCTCAACGGTCTTAGGTGTCTAATATCCCATTAATCAAACCTTAGTGAAATGAAGCATTTCGGTTTGTTTTGGCTAAGCCTCCCCTCTCTACTTAGTTGACCCCTTTTCTTTTATGTAAACTTTTCTATGCCCATTGGTGGATGGCATGAGCTACCCGATGCCTTCCAGAACAGACAATGGGTACCAATCGTTTTTCTGGGAAGGCAGGGAGCCATTTATTATTCTTCCTTTCACACTTGTCTCCCAGATGAAAATGCCCTTGAAGTTCATTTAATCATTCACCCACATTTTCTCGCTCCCCCATTCTCTTTGCTTCTTTCAGAGGAAGAATGCCTCGTAGATCTCATCTAAGTCGCCCATGTAACCCTACTCTACAGAGGGGCTACTCCACCTGCCACGGATCCCATTTAGAGACTCGATTTTCTCATGGAGGAAAGCAACTCTCCACTCATGTCTGGGAAAGTAACAAGAACAATGCTATCACTGCCTCGTTACAATCACAGAAGGCTAACCCCTCTCTGTGAGGTATTGCAAAGTCAAAAAAAAAGTTTTGTAGTAAGCAATCATTATACCAAAAGTTAATCAGGGTGTCAGGATGGTTGAATCATCTAAGGTGCCAAAAGATATTTTTAAAGAATCAGGAAGATATCTTATGCTTGAATATCAAAATGTTTTCAATTTAATGGCCATATAAATTAATTGATTAGGATAGTTAACATTTTTAGGGACCACTCATTTACCAGTGGGAACACAGGAGTTTATATGTAAGACACAATTTCCAGCCCAACACTGATCTTTGGCTGCTAGAAGTTAATGTTAAGGAAACTTAAATTCCTTTTCCAAATATGCATCTATGCTGAGGACTGGATAATTCAAGTGCAGAGAACACCATGGAAAGAGGAGTTACATTTCCCTGGCTCAGCCATGTGCTCTTTTAAAATGCTTGTTGCCTGGAAGCCCAGGCCACACTGCCTGTGTCGGCTGAAGCACCCCACTAGAACTGCAGAAAGCACAGAGGTGGCCGGCCTCCGGGAGACCTTTGGGACTCTGCCGGTCTGTGCCAGTTCTGACTCAGAGGAACAGCAACATTAATGCTTCAGGTTTCCTGTCGGTCTGATTCTTCTATTCGGCAAAGGGAATATCCCAGGAAACACGAAACTTGTAAAAATATACGATCCTTTACGCACAGGGAAAAAAAAATTAAAGATACCTTCGTGGAAGCTGTGGCTTTCTCTAAACCACTTGAATTGCTTTGCCTGCCTGTTAGGAGTAAGTGCTAAAGAGAGCCAGGGGTTTTGTGTCACTATTCTTCCTATTTTAAAGTTTTACAGGAGGAAGGCAGYGGGAGAAAGCCATAGGACTTGCCTAGGAGCATGCAGTGAAGAGTGAGGAGGCGAGGATGGCAGTCACCTGCCAACACACACTTCATAATCATATTTCACTCACGTGCCCCAGGACGTTCCCTTGAATGAGAGACAAGCTCCTACCACAGAGATCCCATTAAGTTTATCTCACAGATTAATTGTAGTTTGTAAAGTGTATGATGCTTACACAAAGACAAAGAGGGACCATTGGCACATTCCCAAGAACACACCCCATTGGTTAAGGGGCCCATGTCCAAAGAGATTTGCTTTCAATATAGCACAACTTTATTTTTCTTTTTTTTAAGAAAAGATTCTTTTCTTAGCTAATTTGGACATGTAAATTACTCYTTAAGATACCTGATGGTAGTGCTACCTTTTCCCAAGAGATAAATGGAATTTTCTCAGTTTATCTTTCCACATGATAGCATCTTTTAAAAATTAAAAATGGCACTTTTAACATATCACTAGTCTTCCCTAAAGTAATCACATAATGTACATTTTAAATCTGTTTTTAGTACGATCAGWACATGCCCAGAGGGATGTTGTTGGGAACGTTTTTGTTCTGTTTTGTTTTTAAATCAGTCTGTATCATTTGTAGTAGAAATGATTTTAAAAATAAAAATATCTGTAGAATAACACCATAATAAATTGTTAATAAATTAATAAATAAATTGTAATAAATTGTTAATAAATTAGTAAATTGTGTTTCAAGCAGTATTCACGGAAATATCATACACAAGCACTTGTGTACATGGGATTATGTCTGAAGAAACTCATACAATCAGCATAAACTTTTCTCAAGGGAAATAGCCATCCTTGAGCCAGGCATAATCTAAACATAAAAGTCCAGGTTTACTCAAACCGAATATTAGAGAAATTCATATATACGAAAAAACTTCAAATCAGCACTTAGTGAGAACCAGAACAYACTACCCCTGCTTGCCCCCTTCTCGGGGAGATCCTGGCTCTTTGATCCCACGGAAGTTTAAACTCTTCATAATCAGTTACAGTTTTTGTTGAAAGGTAGAGGGCTTGCCTCAGCACATACTAAATCTTAAGACTTGGCTTAAGAAAATTCACAGTAAAAGAATGAAAAGGTTCCCTTGGCGAGTGGGTTAGAAAGGGAARCTGGTTATAAGGAGCCTTAGACGAAGCAATTATTTGGGCTCAACTTGTTCCTGTTTGTCATTCAGAGAAAGGCGATTGCTATGGGACTTGTGGGCACCGCTGAGCAAGGGGACAGGTTTTCCTTCAACTCCTCCTTACCACACCAGGCAGAGGGGACTCTCCATCTGTCACCTGCATTTCTGACAGACCTGAGTAAGCTTCTAACCAGTATATCYCCCTTTCATYCTTAGTAACAATAATGTTTCAATAACGTTTCTGCTTTCACTTTTAGACTCCCTGGTCATGCCCATAAGAGTGTGTGCTTCCTGGATGTTTTCTYTCAAATGACTGGGAACAGGCAAACCTAATGGAAGAGAAAAACAAACACTGAAGAGACTAGAAAAGGAAGTGGGCTACCTCCAGAGACTCCGCCCTCCACTGACAGAACAAATGTGGGATCCGAACACGACGTCATTTGTCATGCTCTGTGTAGATCATGTTTGCTGGGTTTGAAACCCATGGAAGGACATTTATCTAAATTATCCTGATAAAGTGCCATCACTCTGGGTAAAGRGAAAAAATGGCTGAGAAGGCCAGTCAGCAAACAAGAAGCTTGCACTGGATTAATTGAAGCAAAACTTAAGGGAGCATGGAGTAGCGACCGCTTTGCACACGTGTGTGTGTGTGTGTGTGTGTGTGTGTGTGTGTGTGTGTGTGTGTGTGTAAACTCGGTTCTAATACCCCAAAGTTATCCCAGGGGTTAGTCACTTAGGTCTTAACAACACAAACCAAACCGTAGTGATTCAGGACTTTAATATAAACGGGGAGCTCCACTGCTTCAGTAATAGAAAGCAGGTTACCAGATTGTAAACAAATATAAGTAACGTCTGCGAGTCTGTGCTGACAACAGATAAGAAGATAAATGCAGATCTTCTCTTAATTAGCCTTTCTTAATTAAAAACAGCAGCAGCACTCTGATCAAAATGAACTCCGGTGGGAGCGTGGTCACTCGGTCTTCTGGGTATCACTTGAGGAAAATTAGATTTTTTTCTCCTTTCTAGGATAAATTGTGCACTAAAGAAGGAATAAACGCTGTCTGTGATCAGCGTCCCCTTGGTTTTTATCTGTCTGAGATGGATGTGCCTCTTGCCGTTTGCAGAATGGCGTGGGGGGCAGACTTAGCCATCATTAGCACCCCGGGATGGATCCAACTCACTAATTACTTATGCTGTCCTGGTTCACTGAGATTTAAGTACCAAGTCAATCCCATTATCTGCAGTCTCCCAAGCTTGCAAGAGTCATCCGTCTTTCATGGAAAAGAAGCACACGGGTTATCAATTGGACCCTGCAAGACTTGGGATTTTCCTACTTCGGAGAAGGCAAGATTAGTGGGACTCAAGTCCAGGCCCTCCTAAGCTGCACTTTGGATGCGATAAAAGTAAATAAAGTGACAATTATCCATAACTATGTGAGGAAACTGGGAGGGGTAASGCAGAGAGCGAGGGAACACAGAAGGAAGGAAGTAAAGGAAAAGATAAAAACTGCACAGGGGAAGACGGTCTCCTGCTGTCCTGCAGCCTGATGCTTCAAGCAGTTCTCTGCATCACCTCTGAGCCACACACGATAATTCATCTGTTACAAACACATGATAATACACTCAGAAATCAGGAATTAAAGTATTCTGAAGGGCTGTGCCTCCCAGGAGAGGAGAGATGGAAGCGGAGAAGCGGCCCTAGCAGCCTTGCGAGTGGGCGACATGCTCAGTCTGCAGGCTGTGAGGCCAGGCCTCCTCARCTGCTTGGGTCCGGTGATTGGCACCTGCTCTGCAGAGGGGAAGGGCCTGGCAGCTATTGGCAGCGCTGTCACGTTCATTTGCACACTTTACGGAGCAGCAGTGTGGCTACTAATACAAAAAAGGATCTTCTGAGCAGCGTGACATCTCTTGGAATGGAATATTTGTCTTTACAAATGATTGCTCTGCTGCCAGCACTTGACACGGTGCTCGCAAACATGTGTAATTGTTGGAAGTGTAATGATGATTATTTGCATATTTAATGTTCAAACAGTACTGAAGAAGCAACCTAGACTAAACCTTCTAGGGGAAGATTTGAATATGTTCAGCATCAACTCTGAGGAGTCCCAGGAAGTAGGAGGCTGATGAGGGGCAAAGGCAGGGATAATTGGCTTAAAGTTCAACCACACCACCCTGCCTGGGCGCTATTATTCTGGGACACAATAGCTCTCTCCAGGCTCATGGGGGTGGAAGTTCACCAACACCAGAAATGTGCTTTCTCTTGGCTCCGTTTCAAACATAAACTGCAAGACACTCGGTGTCAGGCTGGTTTTACATTAACCAACTGTGAATCCAAGGATGAGAGCCAGGAAACAGGCATGCAAGCCTTGCTGCTATGAGCAAGTATACACCGAATTCCGTACACACTGTGTATCCSCTGAGAAGGGGAGATGTCCTCTGGGCTCTGATACCCAAGACAGCACTCCAGGAGAGCCATCTAGCTGAAAAACTAAAATGGTACCACCTTTAGGTTTATAGAGGAAAGTCTTTATTGTCTTAGGAGGCCCATTCAGTATTAATAATCTTCAGRCTTTTATTCTGTGGGTCCTTGTTCAATCATTTTTCTGTCTCTGTGTTACTGTCTCCTTCTCTCTCCCTTAGAAACAGAGAACCTTTGGTAGTCTAAAATAAATGAGAAGCATCCATTTTTTCCTAATCCTCTAGCTCCTTAATGTATTGTTTTCTGCAGCTGCAGCTGCAGCCTCTATACTGGCTGGAGTACCAGAGCTCCCTCCCTTCAATTTAAACTCAAATGTTCCCACCTGGGGCTATAGGTGTGAAGTCCAAGGCTTTGTCCTTCTGCCCCTTACATGTGACTATAGGAATTTGCTTGTAAGGCCACAGTCCTTCCTAAGGACCCCTTGTTGGAAGTATTGAGAACTCCGGTAATTTTGGATACAAATGATAGCCTGCCATGCAGTTTCTTAATGTGATACAGACACTGGCCCTCAGAACTAAGAACCCTGTTGTCCTGCCAACCAGTCTGATAGACTCTCGCAGCAGGCAGACCTGTGCTTACCCACACATCCAAACACATCCTGAACAACTTGAGATGTGGCAACCCTGCCACCCGCTACAAATCAGCAGGAAAGGAGGTCTGAGATGGTAGTAATCATCGCGGGGAAGGTGCACCTTGCTGGAATCAATAGAATAATTTTTGATAATGTAGCCACTTGATCTGGTAATTTGGCCTTTCACCTGTAGCGAGCAACTTCACTGGAGACTCTTTGAGCTATTAGATGCCTCTTGCTTAGCGGCTATCCTGTTCTTATCTTCCAAAGTATATGAGTAATCAGCTTTTCTTCCTTTCTCTCTTCCTGCCTTGTTTCCCACCTACACTCCGATTTTTTTTTTACTCTTTCCCAACTCCTTCATGATCCGGTCCCCAACTCCCATTTCCTCCTTCTCTGGGAGCCTCCTTCACTTGATCCCACCCTGTTCCCTGCCATCAAGCCATGCAGTCATCTGAGGGCAGCTCTGTGAACCACTCAATTACTATCCTGAAAATTGGTGACTAGAGACACATCTCTGTTTCTGACCCTGTCAGGTGTTTGCAGATTTGCCCCGAGGAATGGGTCCGGATTGCCAATGTTTCTAAGGAGCATTGTACATGGAGCCCCAACTGTAATAGATGAGATTTGGAAATGGAACTTTGCACACTTCTTAGAAGATTTATTTTTGAGACATCAAATAATACTAGCCATGTACTTCAAACTGGCCAAGTCCTCTGAAGTAAGGCAAACGTGGGTTATATATCAAGCTACAGAGTACCGGTAGCAAACAAGTTGCTACTATCAGATCCATTCCTCGCTATTGCCCCATTGAACACTTACCAGAYRGGAAAACTGAATGTGGAGACAATACATTACAACCACGCATGCCGCACTACAAAGGATGAGAGCAGGGACTGAATATGCCAGACTGTGTTCTAATCTGACGAGTGATAACATGGAGTAAGTYCTGCATTACATTCTCCATCCTGATAATAATTCCCAGCATGAGAATTATGTACAAAAGGAATTCAGCGCTCTCTCTGGACTGCTTTGGAGCATCATGGCAAGACTAGAAGGCTATTACCTGTTACTATAGAAAGAGACTCATCAGAAGTGGAGATGAACTTCCCTYGCTCCTTGGACCAGTTCACTGCTTGCCTACAACACAGAATGTAGGAAGTAAAAGGAATTGCTTTTTAATGGAATACTAAAACAGCCCCAAGGAGAGAAAAATGGATTCTATTCCTTCTTGAAGTCTTTGAAGAGCCAAGTATTTAAACAACAACAACAAAAACCTAAACAAACATGGGTCCCCAACTCCCATGGTAATTAGTGCCATTCCTTCAGGGGCTTGCTGGTTTGACCTTAGCCTTTTAATCTGTCAACGTGTGCTACTCGGCCTGACAGACATGGACATTTTAGAGAGATAGTAAAGCAGGAAATGAGTGGAGAAGATGGAGGGTGCTGGGTCCTGGGCATTGGTCAAGAAAAGGGTCAGAGCTAGAGGAAGTCTCAGAAGCAAGTCCTTATTTTTGTTTTCTAAGCTTGACAGAGGAACCAAGTTCATCTGTCTCTTTTCTAGAAATTTTTTCACTGTGTGCTGAGAATCAAATCAACATGCAGTTTTAAAACTATAGATGAAGTGGAGATTGCATCCATCAGACATCCTACTTTCTCTTTCAGAGGTAGCATTCCCAGATGAACACCTTATGTCATTTTGTGGGTTTAGCAAGGGTATTTATTATTTACTACGTCTTCATGTACTCTCCCAGTTTCCCAGCTGTCATGGTTTTGGTAGATGGGGCCAAGGACAGGAATGGTGTGTGCCATTTCTGAGTCACAGAACAGATGAACAAGTATTGGTCTACCAGATGTCCCTGCTGCTGAATTGAGCACAGGACCTGGGACTCAGATGGAACAGCTGCCAAGTTACCTATAAGAAAGGACCAAACTGAGGTGGAAGGAAAGCAGTAGAGCAYAAATTGGCCAGTCAGGTCATTGTAGCAAGTTGCTATGACAGGAACTCACCTGTTCCTATAAGACTCTGCTTTCTTTGTCAGATCATTATCAATCACAGTATGAAGGTGTTATTTCCCTAGTTGACTCTCACATCTTAAAAGTGACATTTCAGTTACACTGGGCCCTATCTCAGTATTAGACTACATTTAACATAAAGCCTAATTATCACTAACCAACCACTTAAAACATAAGTACATTTTTATTTCTTACTATTTAAAAATATGAAACATAATTCTGTTTCTACACGTTTCTATTCTAGTCAGCCAAGTATGTATGCATTCCCTATACTTATACAGCTCCATACAAACTTTCCAACCCACTTCTGTCACTGTTTGCCACTGGGAGGATCTCAGAAATACTGGACAAAAAGCGTAATGAGAAACTTCTAGAATCATGAACAAGAGTTGTATTTTGTGGATATAGTAGCATTTAGAACAGAACATAAGGTATGTGTGGAGGCTTTAAGGTGGCCCATAATGAACACAAGACAACATTTAAGGTTCATCTACTAGGTTAGTTTATCATCTACACTAAAATTAACCTAGACATTAGGGATAGGAAGATAATGAATGATGAAAGACTTTGTCTTTGTTGAAGAGGTACTTGCCAGAGATAATTTCTGTCCACTAGCTTTCACTTGGTAACTAATTTTCCTCTTACATTTCTGCTATCCTTTCTCAGGATCTGTTTGTTTCTATCTAGCCATCTTTAATGTAGCTTTGTCTTCCAAGACTTGTGTACCGTGGCTTCCCTTTCATACTTTCTATATGGCTTATGATAGAGTTCTTAGATTTTCATTACTGTCTGTGTGCTAAATATACTACAACCTACTCAGCACTTCCTTCTTCAGAGGGCTGTTTTGGGTGTCTATAACTATCACAAATGTACCAGCCTCACATCCAATATGACCATTTTTATGATCTATATGTTCCAATCTCTGTCCTAATATTTTATGTCATTATTTCATACATATTCCATGTGAATGCTAGTCTTGGTTGTCAATTTAACATTGTTGGGAATAAGGAAACTTGATGTAGATATTGCTCGTATCAGATTGTCTTTTGGACATGTCTATAAGGGACTTTTCTTGATTGCTAATTGATGAAGCAGTGCTTAGCCCACTGTGGGTGGTACCATCTCTATGCACATAGTTGACTACAAGTCTGGGAGCAAGCTAGTAAGCATTGTTCCGTTGACAGTGTCTGTTTTAGGTTCCTGCCTTAACTCTCTGCCCTGCCTTCCTTCAGTGTCAGTTACCTGGGGACCTAAGATAAAACAAATCCTTTCATCGTTCAAGTTGATTTTTTGTCAGTGTTTTATCATAGCAACAGAAAGCACACTAAAACACCTGAAAAGTGTGCATGCCAAGACTGAAGTTCTTACTTTTCTGTACCTCATGGCACATTCCTTCAAGAACATGGTACTTTCTCTCCAGGATGTTCAAGACTTAATTCTGCCTTGTACCACTTGCCGTTTTGTCTCTATCGTGGTTGGATAGGAAGGTGGTGGGGCCTGGAGAGGGGTAGGTAGCTCAGTGCAAGGTAACTAAGTTGTTAGGAACACCAGTTCTCAGAAGGAATTCACACTAGTCTTTTGGGGGTGAATTAGTTCCTTTAAGACTGGTTGGATACAAAAAGAACAAAACYGACCCTGCTTACCATTTGGTTCTTGATCTTCCTCTCTCACATGTACCTCAACACTGGTACAGTTCTCAGGGATATGAGTTATTAATGTTGTGTTGCCATCAGAGGCTGAACTGTGAGGTTATAGACCTACTTCATTTATAAATACTACTCCTGCATATTTTGTGACATCAATGGAGAATGAACCAATACAATACCCCATTTATGTTTGGCAACTTAAGAAGCATCATTATTATCTAGCCAATCATTTTCATCAGAAAGCTTGGAGTCATTCAGATTCACCAGTTAACAGAACCCGTAAGACTCATATTCATTAATTGTGCTCCACTATGCCAAAATCCCACTATTTCCATAGACATTGCCACCGTGCAGTTCTCCATCAGGCATCAACACAGCTTCACCTTTGGGACTGTGTCTTTCAATTTTGTTATTGACATTATTACCTGGGAGATGTTTCTAAGTGAAGACATGAAAGTAATATGTCTCCACTTTGAACACTCTAGAGATACCTCACAGCTTGTGAAGTCAATGCCCAACTTACCTTTCTGTCTGGTAATGATACCCTTGTGTCCAGAATTTTCTCCTGGCAGSTTCCTGCAGGCCATGATCTGCAGTCTCACTCTAGGACTTTACAAGGTCTTTCTGTTTTTATTCTTAGCTCATCTTTAAACCAATGTAAGCTCAGCTTATGAATTAGCTGTTTTTCTACCACTTGTCCCAGCCAAGGATTACTGCTGAGATGTTCTTTATAGAGTCACAGCCCCACAATGACTTCATAATAATTGGAAACTGAGGATTGGGGCATTTAAGAGRCACACAAGAAACACAGTGATTGATTCAAGAGGAAATTCAAGTGGGCCTAGTGACATGGGACTGCAATTCCAGCTAGTCTTGAAACTGTTTCAGAATAAGAAGATCAAGATCTGATTGACAACTTAGTGGGAACCAGACTCTGAATTAAAAACAAAAACAAAAACAAACAAACAAACAAACAAACAAAAAACAAACTAAGAGAGTTGTGGGTTTCACTCAAGGATAGAGTGCTTACATGTCAATCATGAGGTTCTAGGTTTAATCCAAGTAATGCAATGAATGAATGAATGAATCAGTAAACAAGGCCATGTTTCTCACCTATGTCTCTTTAGATCTCCCAGTAGAGATCAGGTCTGTCTTGTGATTCCACATTGCACATTGTGTTGCTTATATTTAAGCAGGTATGATGTAGCCTTGTTAAGGAGATTTTGGTTGTAGTTTTCCACCTGATGTGTGACTTTGAAGTCACCTCACTATATTCACATGCATTTATTCACATACCAATACGTGTAAAGATGTTTTTTTAAAAGTCACTTCATGTCTTTGAATTCAGTTTCTGAATTTTGCCAAGTGATTGAGCTGATGAAAGACACATGCACTCTGAGTCTTGTCCTCACAATCTGTCTTGCTAATGAAAATAAGCTGAGTATTACAATAAGTGTTCCAGCCAATATGTTTTCTCACAAGGTTGATGGACGGATCAACTACAAAGAATTTTAAATACTCAGTTTTTAAGTAATCTGAAACTCTTTAACAACAGAAACTGGGTATCACAAACTATGGGTTTCAATATAATCCAACTTTCAGCTGCTGAATAGATGCAGGTGTGTTGACTGGGGAGCTATGAATAATGGACCAAGAACTGAATTCAGGTCATATGTGTGTCTCTGGTTATGAATACAGCCCCATTCTTTCCCTATGTGTTAGTTCTGAGACAAAAGATATTTAAACCATCTGAACAGTAATATGCAGATATAGGATGCCAAGTCCTACCTAACATAACCTAGCAAATATCCTGCTCTACTGTCCTCAGTACTGGAAACTAATAGTGGAATTGATGGAATCGACTGCCCACACATATAGAACTTGCTCTGCATCAGAGATGTGCCCTCCTTTTAAAGATTGCAGCTCCCACACATGGCTTGCTTGATGAAGTAGTCATACCAAAATGGGCTTCCATT
>BDUI01008222.1:24742-39396 GCA_002335545.1 Apodemus speciosus
AAGAAAGAAAGAAAGAAAGAAAGAAAGAAAGAAAGAAAGGAAGAAAGAAAAAGATTCCGAGCATCCTGCTCTGCCATTCACATGCTGACTCATGCCTATGCACTAATGCATACACAATACTCACASAAGAGGGGGCAGGGGAATAGAGGGGGGAGCTGTAGAATTTTTTCTACCCTGCCTTTGACCATTCAGTTCCTTGATTAAAGACACATAYACACAACCYCTATATTTACAATAAGCTTTAAAYGGCACAAAAACTGGGCAGATATTGACCTTCTTTGCAATTAGAAACTACTTTCTTATCAATTACCCAGAATTACTACKTACTATTTTTCATCTGGACTCCTCTTAACTCCAATTGGCTGGCCCTCAGGGCSATGTTCTCTTAAACTCATCTGAATCATGGTGACTTCTTCATCCTCCTGGTTCTCCTCTGACCCTATGCTGGGGAATCCTTAATCTCACCTATGTCTCTTCTGCTCAGCTATTGGCTGTTGGCATCTTTATTTATCAATCAGAAATAACTTGGGGGCAAGGTCACATATTGTCACTTGTGTCTACATGCTGACTCCAGGTCTTGGGGGACTGCACTTAGCATTACAATTCAYAGCAAGTCCAAACCTGAATAGAGTGGGAAGAGGGAACGAGAAAGACTATTTGAATATAATTTTAGTAACAGATTATTATGTTCTTTTAAATATTGATACAAATAAGTGACTAGACTGTTACTCTGATTTGTGTAATTCTGAAACAAAATAGTTCCAGCATGACATTTTAGCATGTTCTCCTCTATAAGCATCTTTCTTTGAGCCATTAATTGATAAACACAGAATCTAATTGTTAAACAAGATGTAAGTGTACCAAATTGCAGTGTCTCCATCAATTGCAGTTTCTCTGAGAGGATATATCATACTTTATTAAAACTGGATGTTTTGTGTCTATGGTTCACAGCTAAAGTGTGCAGTAATCCATAAAGAGATTTAGTTTATGTTCTTACTAAACTTACCTCATGTCCATGACAATCGATACATTCACTGTTATATATGTATATGAATGGGTACCACATTATACAAGAACTATAAACCAGTCCACATTTTAAAGTGAACATGTTTACCACCTATAGTTATGTCAAGATGAAGACATATGTGTATGTGTGTGTGTACACACATGTATATATTACTAAAAAGAACCGTAAGTGGTGAGAGTGGAACTTTTGGGTAATTGTGTTGCAGCTCTTACCTTTGTCAGAATGGTATAAGCTTATGTTTGGAGTATGAGAGACAGAAGACTTTGAGCAAAGGAATTGGGAATCTTCATGCATCCCCCAGAAAGAAATATTGAGACCTGGTTGGATTCTAACTCATAAAATTCCTTCTTCATGTACTGCCACTCTGTTACAGCTAAATCCAGGAGGAGGGCAAATAGCCAAGTAACTAGTGCCAAACCTGCTTTGAAACTCAAAGAGCCTGATCCCAACAATCTCCAGATGGGAAAAAGTATGCAAAATGCCAGCTTTTCCACATTGACTGTGAAGAAGTAGCAGAAATAACTGTCTTCTTTCTCCTTTGTGTGATAAGAATAAATATAAAAGTGATCCAATTTCGTGTTAATAACAAATCAATATCTATTAATAGAAAAATCCTACTCAGCACTGTGTTTTCATTGACTTGAAAATGGATGCTCAGAACCATATGGCTAAAATTAAAGTCCAGCTTCTCAGCTGTAAGTTTGCTAATTCTTAAAATTATAATCTAGTACTAAAGAAGTCAATTCATATCCATTCCTTATCATTGAAGATGTACATTTTAAAATACATTTTATAGTTATCACAGAGAGATATGCATACATATATGTCATTTTGACTGTACCATATTGGAATACTTGTATTTGCTTCAGCATTTTGTCTTTGCAGATGGTTCCTAATTCACAATGGGAAGGGGGGAAAGATTCATCTGTTTTCTTTTCAATTTGGCTTCTTTACACATCTTGAGGACACATAACATTCACAAATGGCTCAGGATGAAGAATCAGTATTGTTGGCTTTTTTCCTTCTCAGCTGCTCATTTTATTTTTAATACCTCAGTTCTCAGTCATCTACTCTTCTTCAGTGGAATAGAACTTCCTTGCTTCACTTGCCTTGTCTGAAATATTTGAATAAATGYAAAGTTGCTTCTTGGGATAATATTAACTTTATTTTGAATGGTGGTGATCTTACCTTTCATAATCATAATTCATTATTTCCCAAGTCATTCCACTTAAATATTAAGTCATTCATACTGTTGGGCCTTTATTAAGCCCAAACCCAGGTATTAAATTGTTGACCCCATTCTAACTTCTAAAACCAAATAGTAACAGTTAAATGTCTGTCCATTTATAAATACAGTCTTGTGTTAACTAAGGTTTATAAGAAATTTTTTTATTTTATGTGTATATGTGCATCTGCTTGTCTGTATGTGTACCACATATGTGGTATGTGCACATATGTATATTTTCAGGTACCCCAAGGGTCCAGAAGTGGACATTGGATCCCCTGGGGAGAGAGTTATAGGTTTTGGTGATCTACCGTGTGGGTGCAGGAAACTGAACCCAGTTCTTCTATAGGATCTCTTAATCCATGAGCCATTTCCCCAGCACCTTGTATAACATTTTCATCAATGATGGTTCAAATACTAGAAGGTGGATTTCCCAATGTTATAGTGATGAATCATCTTCACTTGTGTAAATAAATCACCTAGCCACACATTTCTCAGAATCTATGCCTGTAATAAAATATTTTTATATAATCTTATTGAATTTTAGAATTTTTGAATTGTTAATTTGATATTTTGGCTTATTAATTAAAATGTTTGAATATAATCATGTTTCTTTGTATAGACAAAATGTTGATTTTCTTCTAGTTTGCTATTGAATTATTTTTTGACTCAAATTCTCCATATGAAAAATAAGAATGCCTACTTCCAACTATGGTCTTCAAAGATACATAAAAAATAGGGTGCTTCTGTTTTAAGTCAATTTAATTAATAATTAATTCTTTACCAAATGAAGAAATTTATACATCAAGAAATCTTGGTCAGTGAAAGAGAAAAGATATATTATTCAAAAAAATTAATGAGCATTTTCTCAGAATGCAGGAAAAGGGAACTATTCTTTACCTGATTTAAATGAACCCAGGTTCACCTACACTCTCCCATGTGTTTCCTTAGATGACATTAGGGTTGGTCTAGGCATCATCAAGTCTCAGATGCTTTCTAAGTTTGATTACCCTCTAATAACAGTGAATTGTGCCAATGTCCTAGACTCAGATTTTGTGGGGTTGGTTTTAATAATCTGATATAAAAATATCAATTTTTGCTTTTTTAACTGTATTTTTTCATTAGCCTGCTCATTTTCAGCTAATAATGAAACTTGCTTTCTGGTGTATTATTGAACTATTCTTCTCTAAAAGAATTAGCTTGTATTTTAATAAGCTTGGAGTATTCTCTTTTCTAGACTAATACATAATCCCCTGAAAATACATAGATAATTAAATAATGCAACTTTTCTGAAAATTGCATGAAGAGTTAGGATGTGTTTGAGATTCTACAGAAAATTACTCAAAGTAAAAGTAAATGACCATYTATGGAACCTTTCTGAGAACAACTGTGGTAGAAAACATCTTCTTSCTTAAGAGAGCAGTACACACAATATTATAAACTACAACATGAAAGACTTATTATGCTCTGCATATGAAAACTTATGAAATTTTCTTAAAAATATGTTTTCAGAAGATGCCTTAATAATGTCTTTAGAAGCAACCTTCCAAGAAGAAACCAGGAAAGCTGAATCAGCTTCATTCTAAATCATCATTGTCTGTAACCTAGAACAAATCAATAGAGGTTGTTCAGATCATCTTTGGGAAATGTAATTAAACTTTCTAATTCAAGTCAATTTATATGAATTGATCCTTCACCAACACCTCCCTCCAGCCTCAACCAACTTTTAGCCATCGTGCATGTTCATTTGTTATCTAGTAATGATGGTTAAATTTCATGTTAGGATGTGATGTATAGCCAGGTGGTGGTGGCACACGCCTTTAATCCCAGCACTTGGGAGGCAGAGGCAGGAGGATTTCTGAGTTTGAGGCCAGCCTGGTCTACAGAATGAGTTCTAGGACAGCCAGGGCTACACAGAGAAACCCTGTCTCGAAAAAACAAACAAACAAAAAAAGATGTGATGTATACTGTTTGGCTTTCTATCTAAATAGTGGGTTACCAGAGTGTCTAAGTTAGGATTTTACTGCTGTGAACAGAAACCATAACCAAGGCAACTGATATAAAGACAAAATTTAATTGGGGCTGACTTACAGGTTCAGAGGTTCAGTCCATTGTCACCAAGGTGGGAACATGGCAGTGTCCAGAGAGATATGGGGTTGGAGTAGTTGAGAGTACCACCTCTTGTTTCAAAAGCAGCTAGGAGAAGATTGGCTCCCAGAGACCTAGGATGACAGTCTTAAAGCCCACACTCACAACAACATACTTCCTCCAACAAGGCCATTGTATGGTGATTTGAATATGCTTGGCCCAGGCAATAGCACAATGGCCTTGTTGGAGGTTATAATTTGGCCCCATTCTCCATCTAAATTTTCTGCTTCTTGTCTAAACTCAAATGTGAGGAGCACCAGCAGAATGTTCTATAAGCATGTTATTATGCACTATGTAAGTATTACCCTTGCATTATGCTAATTTCTCTGTTCCCATGCCTGGTTGCAATCCAGACATGGCATTATAATGCTTTTTTAAAGTATCTTCTGCCTCAATGTTGTGTAAACACTGCTCCCAATTAATTCTCTGATATTTTTCAATAAAAGCTAGTCAGCCAATGACTGAGCAGAGGAGAGAATAGGGCTGGACTTCTGATCCCAGCCAGGGGAAGGGAGGGAGAGAGAGAGAAAAGAGGATTCTCCTTGAAGAAAGGGTCCAGGAGCCATCATGGGAACATTACTGGAGCAGAGAAAGTCAGATCAAAACTAAAATGAAAGTATCTCAGATATTGTGGCTAGGAGGTAGGCAGATTAGAGGATTAAAATAAATTAATATGGCTCAGCTATTGTGCTATAAAGGTTGGTTAAATAAATCTTATAGCCTCTGTCTCATTTATTTGGGAGCTAGTCATGAGAAAGAAATATTGTCACCTTAAAATTTGCACTAACAATGTTCTCATCAGCAACTTCACCATGCCTTCCCCATCATAATGGGGAAACCAAGACAAAATAGCTTTCTTCATTTATGTTGCTTTTGCTGGGCATTTGATCATAACAAGAAAAGTGAAAATTAGAAAGACCTCCCTATATATTTATCATTGTTTCTTAAGCAAGCCACTTCCTTTCTTGACATCTCTTTTATCACATAAAAGTTAAGCTTATGATTACTGCATAAGTATTTAACAACAATAGTGAAAAAACTTYAGTTAGTAATTTTTCATTCTCAGTCAACATAGTAGCATGCTGTGAAGAATTCTAACCTGTCTCCTACTGTAGACAGGAATCCAGAACTGTCTGAAGAGAACATGAGTAATTCTCTTCTCTGTGTCTCATGTAAAAGATGAGCTATTATTGGTGTATTTGTGTTTTACCTAATTGTTAGTTTTCAGAGATAAACTGATATATCATATTAAAAAACTAAACGGATCCCATTTTTACTATTACAGCTTTGAAACTAATAAGATGGAACATAAAAATGGGTTCTTTCTGGATCTAGAGTATGTGAAAGTGGTGTGTAAAGAATGTTGCTTGTGAGGTAACTGTAACGGGAACACAAGTCTGATCAYGATGCTCTGAACTCTAAATGCCAACAGCAACCTCTAGTTTAAAAAACAATACAGAGTGAAATAYAAGAGCTTTTGCTGGGGTTGGGGATTTAGCTCAGTGGTAGAGTGCTTGCCTAGCAAGCTCAAGGCCCTGGGTTCGGTCCTCAGCTCTGTTAAAAAAAAAGACAAAATAACAAAAAAGAGCTTTTGCTATTTTCACCTGCTTATTATTGTACTCTTTAGTTATTGAGGCTACATCCCATAATTTTTCCTGTCTTAGAGTTGAAGCCACAGCTTTGCCAATTCACTTGTGGTTCTCATAACACATTTCCTTAACAACCATTCTTGCTYCTATTTATGTTTCTTAGGCCATATCAAAACCTCATCTCTACCTTTTCTCCTCTTCTACTTTTGTCCTTTCAAAACCAGAAGAGTAATGTCCGAAAATACCAACCATGCAGAATGTTGACTAGAGAACATGAAATACATCCCCCCAAAAATAACCTAAATTCAATGTCACTTAAAAAAAAAAAAGACTTAACTTACAGTTCCTTGGCCTAAATTTGAAAACTATTATTGGATTTCTGTTTATTACAGATGAGAAATAATGACTTAGGAAAGGGATAGTTTGCTAGAGAAGCTCTGGTTGTCAGTGAGTGTTGAAAGACAGTCACAGCACAATAAGAAAGATTTAGGACTATTTAAAACTTTTACAGAAKGGTGCAATGCAAACAACCTAAATTTTCAGAATTGGTTTTATTGTGTGTAGAGCAAACATAGTATGCACAGGTAGGAATCTTTAGACTATTTTCTTAGAGGCTAGGAAAAATACTTAAAACTATGAAAGGGATGATATATGAAAAGTTGGAAATGTTTTATTTGAACAGATTAAGCTTATATGGAACAATTGTGTACAATTCTAGACAAAAAATACTATTTTATCTTAAAGTTCATACACACAGACATATGTGTATTTATAGATATATATGTGTGTGTGAGTGTGTTTGTGCATGTATATTTTTGTTTGTGTGCTTTCTGCACTCAAGAAATATTTTAAATAATATATCTCATTACAATGTACTTTGACATTTTCCAAAAGGAAGTATTTAGGTCATTTATAATTTTTGTACCTCAGCTATACCCACTTACAATATTTATGTTCAAAGAAAGCAGTTCTCCATACATAATAGCAGATTGTCTAATATATATTCTAAAATCTTCAGATAAATATATAATGTGGTAAGGATATTTGTAATGCTATTAAGCAAGAACATTATAAATAAGGACTCTCCAGCACCTGATAGTTCACATCACAGTCTATAGAACATTCTATGTCCTGGCAAGGCTGTTCAACAATTTAGGGAAAAAAATGTGTTCTCATTATAAATACATTTCAGTTAAACACACACACACACACAGTCCTGTATTGTCACAAGCAAAAGAAAAAGTATGCCCAATAATGAAGTCATGCGCTGTCCCCTATCACAAATTAACATCATTGTTTACCTCCTTTGAGCTCTAGCTGAAAAACGCTTTTTGTTTCACTATTTATCACTAAATAGTAATGGAAATTAGTTTCTTCTAAGTACATCTGAATCACACTCTCTTTTTTAAATTTATCCATTGTGATCTACTTACTTACAACATATATCTCTGAATTAAGAAATTCACTTGTTCATTTACTTGTTCATTTTAACACCAGAAACAAAGACAAAGCATTTGTCTATATTTTCCACAAACAACAAATCTATATATTGAAAAAGAATATAAAATACATATCTTCTGTAGAAACTTGATTTATCTTTTCCCAAAATACCAAAATCTAAAAATTAATGGAGCATTGCAATAGCACACATTATCTAGCACAGGATATGGAGATTCATATTACATTAATAGAATAATCTTATTGTTGTCCTTAGTCAAAAGTCTAATATCCGTGTGTTTTCTAAAAGTTGCAGTGTTTGGAGAATGGTGGGATGATCAGTTATACATTAGACCAAGTGAAGTGCTCAGAGCTAAGGCAGATGTTCAAAATGAAACCTACATCTTGGTATGTAGACACTTTCTAAACTATCCTGTAATACATCCCCAGAAAATGGCAACTAAAACTAGCATCTTTGACAAAAGCCATTTCTTCATCATTATACTTTCCAAGTGTGATTCTGTTGGTGTTTCACCCAAGAACGCAAAGTAAAGCAACTAGTTTACCTTACAAGCTGTGTCACTATGAGATATCTGCTTATATTAAGGTTCTCAGTATAAAGAACCTGACCACAGTTAATTTCAACAAACCAATTACTTCTGTGATTTTATATATGCAGAAGACAAGGTCTGAAGAAAATGGAAAATCACAATGGAATATGTTCTCACTTCACTTAGCTGATAACAACAAGAGATCACATAATTATATTCCCTTTCTCCTTAGCTATATATGTTTTGTCTGGATCATTGTAGAAAGCAGTCCATAAATTTGATGTTTTATTAAGCCAGGTAAGGAAAACAGAAGAAAATGCAGTTCCAAAAATGCCATCACTAGTGGGAAAGCTATAGGGGCTCAGAGCAGTCTCTGAAAAACTGTTTGCAGAGCTCTCTTCTCAGACTCACTGATATGGACAAATCCACAATGTAAAAGCAGAGGTCATTGTTAGCCCCTTGCCATTGAAAGATCCTGCCTTGAAATTTTAAGTCTGTGCTCTGTAATGCTTACCTTYCCCCTCCCTGCTCTGACCTCTATTCAAGGAAATAATCACAAAGGTTGCTTACCTTACTTCCTCCCTTCCTGCTCTGAATAATCAATCACAAAGGTTGTTTTCCCCACCCTTCCTGCCCTGAATACCTTCCTCCCTTCCTGCCCTGAATACCGCCKTACCCTTCCCCCATTTTTTGCCATTGCCCCATGACCTGAATACCCCGTACTTTTCCCCCTTTGCCATGTCTGTATAAAAACCCTTTCCGCTGTATACCTTTTATAGGTTTTCTCTGACCCTGTGTGGTTATGAGCAGATCCCAGTATAMTGGTTTCCTTTTTAATAAAGAAATCCTCATGCGGTTGCATCGAGATCRTTTCTCGTGAGTGATTTGGGGTGTCGCCTTCCTAGAGATGGGGTGCAGGGTGCACCCCCGTATTTTCAGGCTTAACATCATGACTTCCTTTCAGTCAAAAATAGCACTCTTTGTTTCTGATTGCTTATGAAACAACACACAAAAGGGTTTCAATTATTTGATTGGTATTGCAACTAAAGATACAGCTGAAGTGAGAAAAGTAACAGTATGAACCAAAGAGGAACACTAACTCAGTATGGGTTCTGAATCTGATTTCCGAGATCACCTGATGTGGCAGAAAAAAGGCTCTACTCAGAGAATCCTTTTACAGCAAATATCACAAGAAATTTGAGTAAAAATAGTAGGGGATTAGCAGTTGGAAAGTGTCCTATCTAAGGTTACAATTGCTGTCATGCAACACTATGATCTTATGGTTGTGAGCCTAGCCTTTAACGGCTGAGCCATCTCTCCAGCCCAATTAAAAAAAAAAGAAAATGAGGCAAAAGGAAAAAAAAAAGAAAGAAACACTATGATCAAAAGCAACTTGGGGAAGAGAGGATTTATTTGGCTTATTATGAGTCAGGACCACTGAGGGAAGCCAAGGCAGGAACCCAAACCAGGTGGGAACCTGGAATCTGGAACTGATGCAGAGGCAGTGGAGGGGTGCTGTTTACTGGCTTGCTCTCCTTAGCTTGTTAAACATACTTTCTTTTAGAACCTGAGACCATCTGCCCATGGATGGCACAATGGGCTGGGCTATCCCCCATAAATCACTAATTTAAAAAAATGCCCTATAGCCTACATACAGCACCAACTTATGGAGGCATTTTGCTCAATCGAAGCTTCCCCTGCTCAGATGACTCTAGCTTGTGTCAAGTTGACATTAAACTAGTCAGCACAAAATAAGATGTGATAGGGAAACATGATCCACTTGGAGATGGAATGTGGACAAATGAAATGATGGAGCCTGTGTTAAGTGTGGCTATATAGAACCACAGCTGAGCTCTTTGAGCAATGACTCCATTCTCTCTAAATAAACTAGAGTCTCCGTTTCATTTCAATTGTTGGAGAGCCATGTGACCTCTGTATGTTTGGGGGACAGTAAAATGAAAGCATTAATATCACTATTTTAAAATGTTGTAGCTTTATTAAAATTTAAAAATTAAAAAAAAGCAGTTGGGAACAAACAGAGATATACTCACTTCTGTGTGCTACACATGGCTGCCCCATATTTGAATGGTTAATTTGCAGAATATTTCTTTAATTACTTTTATTTTTTTACAGTCCAATCATTACCCCACCTCCTGGCCCACCCTTCCACGGTTCCTCATCCCATTCCCCCCAGCCCCCATCTCCAAGAGAATATCCCCAACCTCCTCCACCCCTGCCAGGCCTCCCCGATCCCTAGGGCCTCAAATCTCTAGAGGGTTATGCATGTCTTCTCTCACTGAGGCTAGACCAGAACAGGTAGTCTTCTATTTTCAGAGTACGCTATATAAACTATTCTATTAACCTTCACAATAACTTGGTAAGATGTGTCTGCTTTTTATTATCTATAATTAATAAGTAAATGGTCCCAGAGGAGTTGTATAATTTAGCAAAATAGTCTCTCTATGTCAGAGTTTAGTGATCAACCAAGGTCCACATGCTTTTGGGAAACTGCCTTCTCAAGGGGGAGGATCTTGGCATTCTAGAGGGTGGCAGGCACCAAGAGAATTTTAAATTTGATGAAGTAGAAATTTCTGGTTTCTTTTGGGACTCAGTTGTGGCATGTGATGTTTTTCTGGAAACTGTTTTATGAGAGGATGTCTTGCTGAGAATAGAGACGTGGTATTTTTCTGGAAGCTGTCTTGTGAAARGGCATATGATGTTTTGCTGGAGCAAACACTTGAGAGGGCATGTGATGTTTAGAAAGAATATAAATATAACCCTACAGACAGTGAGAAAACATTATTGCCTTGGTTAATCTTGCAATGCTTTACTGGTCTTTGCTGATCTTCACTTGTCATGACTTCGCAAAAAGAAAAGAGCCAAAGAATTTCTCATGGTACTCTGGCTGCTTCTTGCTGCTTCTGCAGACTTGTGCCAATTCAGCAGAGCATCTTCCTGCTGGATTGATCCAGTGCTACTGATTTGTGTTTGGTGCTTACAATTGTACTGGACTACTGCTACTGATTTGTATATGGAATTGCCCCCAAAGAACAACTTCTGAACAGATCCACATCCCTGTTATCTTTTAACCTTTTTTCTTACCTACCTTTGGTGAGTGGGTTAGAAGGGAGATTGAAGTGTTTAAGAGATTTTGAAAAATTAAGCCTACGGTTTGACCTTTTACTTTAATGAGTCTGAACTGTCTTTCAAGCCTGAATTGTTCTTCCTAAAAATCAGACCAGTCTCACTACTGCACTGAGCATTTGTTGGGGTTCCTGGCAAAGAAAAATAAAAAATAAATAGCTTGTTCAGAAAGAATATTTGAGCTTCAGAAATAAATGGAATTTATACTTTTAAATGGAGTAATGAAAATTTTAGCATTTAATTTTCTTGCTTTCAAATGCTCCAACAGCACCTCTAGAGCTAAGGGCACTATAAAGGAATGGTTTGCCTGTGTGAGTCACATAATGGTTTTACAAACAACTTATTCACTTTACATGAACTCTTGATGTTCCCGGGAATGAGAAGTTAAAAATATCACCACATTTAAAACTGCAGACTACTGCTCTTAATTTTGCTTCCATATTTACTAGCAGCATCCATTATAGAATACTGAGATAAAAACCTGAACAGAAAGTAGCCTTTYGTAGTTCCAAGTAAAAGAGTAAAACACCCTAAACACTCTGAGAGACATAAGACCCATAGATATAATCTTCTCTCCAGAGAAATGTTCACTATCTAATTTGATCTAAATGGCTACTGATATTTTTATGAAGTATTGAAATTAGGCTTAACCGACCCAGATATTTATAATATTATCTAGAAAATCTTATAATTCAAAAGCATGTGAAATAAAAGAGAAGGTAAATTTGTCATAAGCCATGCTTGGGGCTGGTAGTGCGGTGTGCTCTTTTGTTTGACTTCACAGTAAGAGTGTCAGAACAACCATTCTTTGTCAATCATGCTTTATACCATGGACCATATACTTTCATGATAGATTAGACCCTGACAGATTTAAATCCTGAACAGAAAAAAAGAAATATCTGCACAGTCATGATGGTTAATATTGATGGTCAACTTGACAGGCTCTAGAATATTCATAGAGACAAGCCTCCAGGAACATCTATGAGGCATTATCTAAATTAGGTTAGCTTTGGGCATTCCTGTAGGTGATGATCAAGATGAGACTAATTGAAGTAGGAAGACCCACTTTAACTGTGGGCAGCACCATATCATGGGGGCAAAGTCCTATTTTTGTGCTCTACCACTCTCCAACAATATTAACCAAAAAAACAGAGGCTATTATTTTGAGAGTAGGGGCACATGGAAGGTGTTTGAGGCACAGAACCTGGGAAAAAAGGAAAGAGAAAGTGATATAATTCTTTTTTTGTTTGTTTGTATTTTCTTTAGGGAAGGAGTTTGGGAGGGCAGAGGGACATGGGGAGATGACTGGGATTAGGGAACATGATGTGAAATTCACAAAGTATCAATAAAAAAATGAAGATATACATACATTATATGTGTATATATTACATATTGTAGTGTGTGTGTGTGTGTGTGTGTGTGTGTGTGTGTGTGTGTGTGGTGAAAGCTTTTGGTGCTGTTTCTAGGAGTTTGGTGTTTGTCACTGGGCTCAGACAAGAAAGTAGTAGATAAGAATAACAATGACCATGGGACTTTGTTTACTATTTTGCTGATATATTTCCTTTTGTGATGTTTTTGCTTACTACTCTGCTTAATTACTTTCTTGTGTGATCTCCTTTTTTACTACTTCACTTGATTACTTTGTCTTTGATCTAAGAACTGACCATGTGCTTTGGATGTACCTAGAATGATATAAAAGTAGGCTGGAGAGAAATAAAGCTGCTTCAGCTTCAATACAGGCTGGAGCCCTGTTATAATTTTGTCTAACATTTTCTTTCTCAATCCTTACTCCCTCTCTTGAGACCCTGTTGAATGGCTGAGCATTAGTATTAGCATCTATTACTCTCTGCCTTCTGACTGTGGAATCAATGTGAGCATCTGCCTGCTCAAGCTCCTGCCACCATACCTTCCTCACATTGATGGACTGTACCCTGGAACTGTGAGCCAAAATATACCCTTCCTTACATTGATTTTGTCAGATTATTTTATCCTAACAACAGGAAAAAAAATGAGCATATCTAAAGGGTATTCAACCATTCAACATAAAAGTTTAGCCTCTCTCATAAGATCTTCAATCTTTCATTGTATAGTGTGCTTTTTATAAAGTACTGATTCATATGATAGAACGGCTTCATCCAGTTATTTGAACTTTGGCCCACAGCACATTTAAGTTGCAATTTCTTCAAGAAGGTTGAGACTCTTTTTCCTATCACTTTCATAGGACCATGAAGTTCAATTTGATCAAGAAATACATGCTCGCATCAAGTTTCTGAAATGACTCTGTCTTCACTTCCACCTCACCAAGACACTGTAGAGAAGCAGCTGAGCTTTCCTCTCAGTCTTCTCTCTATTGTCCTCCCTTCATTTCTGTTTTCCTCTGGAAATTGGTCACATCCCTATCTGGACCTTCTCAACCTTCATTTATGGAAGTTTCATAGTTCAAGAACACTTTAGCAATAGATCTCTATGAGTACTTTTAATCTTACAAAGCAGCCAATTTACTTATTACCATCTTGGAAAAGAACCTGCCTATTTTATCAGCCTTACAACACTGTTAACCAACCTGTGACTTTTCCTCTATCATGGTAAGACTGTTGAATCTGGGTAAACTTGTCACAAAAAGAGACATTCTGAAATGATAGATAAGGTTAAGTAAGATCTCAAGGAGGTAGGGATTAAATATAAAGTATTTGAAATCAATAAAAAAGTCATGGTAATGAACACCTACAAAATGACCATGAAGTAGACTCAAAAGAACACTGACATTTACCAAATATACTTCTGAGGCTCTGGCTTTCTTAGCATAACAACACAGACTTGCTAATCACTTGAGGCCAGAATCATGAGAGGGACAGTGGACAGTTACAGTACTATACATCAATCCTCTTACACTGTTGCAATTATCTCTCTATTAGATACTAGTGGTTCATCTAGCTACCATCACACCAATCATCTTCTTGATGATTGCCTGTGAAGCAATGAATAGTCTAATTTATGGAGAAGTGAGATTGCCCTGACCTATTTATCCATTCTACCTACAAAAGTTAATTCCAGAGAGCTGCAGGCGGTCGCCGACCCRTGTGGACACCAACTCGCTCGGGGTATGGGCGCTCTGGGCTCAGGACCTTGGCCCAGCCAGCCACCTTGCATCGGGTCGGAACAGCAGGTGGTCACTGAGCTCACCTGCTCGGCTGCCAACTTRCCCGGAGATCTGCGCAGCCTGTGCYGGGATCCCAGGCAAGACARCCAACTTGCCTGAGGGCACCACAGTCTACTAACAGCAGGGACCAGRTACGGGGAGAGAGGCCAAGMCCAACCTCTGTGCCTGTTGTGCCTGGTATACAGTAGAAGCAGGCACCTTGCCTCAGGGCACCTCAGACAGCTAACCAGACAGAGCCCTGTGGACTGAGAGCACCACCATCTAGGCTCCAGCAGACCAACCAAGGAAGCTCTACTCCTGTAGGGAATCTCGTGGTTAGACAGAGCCCCAAGACCTGCCACCATGTTGCAGCTGGTGGCCTGACCAGGTCACC
>BDUI01008223.1:27705-38380 GCA_002335545.1 Apodemus speciosus
TCTTTTTCTACTTCTATCATGTTTAATGTTCCAAATAGATTTTAAAAACTGGTTGAGTGCATATTACTTTTAGCTTCATAGGATATCATGTACATTTAAGAGGCATTTAACTATTATACATTATTTTGATGATTTTAAAAAAAGGAGGCGTGGTTCTGATGGAGTAGGTGTGGCCTTGTTGGAATAGGTGTGTCACTGTGTGTGTGGGCTTTAAGACCCTCATACTAGCTGCCTGRAAGTTATTTTTCTGCGAGCAGTCTTCAAATGAGGATGTAGAACTCTCAGTTCCTTTTGAACTGTGTCTGCCTAGATGCTCCCACATTGATCATAATGGACTGAACCTCTGAATCTGTAAGCCAGCCCCAATTAAATGTTGTCCTTATAAAAAAGTATTGTTTCACTGATTTAAGTCAAAACTCTAAGTAATATAAGCTGGTCAGGCCTGAACAAAAACAAACTAAAAAAAAAAGAAAAGGGAACCACAGCCAACAAACCAACCAACGAGCCAACCAACCAAACAAACAGTAAAACATGACCACATATGCTGACCATTTTCTCTAACTTCCACTGTTTCATCCTGTTATTTAACCCATGGCTACTCTTACTGGGGTAGCAAGGTAGTGCTCTCTGTTCTTGGTCCTGTTTCTTCTTTATCAATTTGAACATACAAGCCAGAGAATAAACTGATTTTTTTTTTTTTTGCAGGGCCTGTTGTAAATGCTGGTTTCTTACTCTGTATGGAGGAGGAAGACTTTGGTTGTTTTGAAGGAGATACTAGCTAGGTATCTTGAAATCTTTCCCTTGCTTTGTGCATTTCTGACTTTAGAGCCTCTACCAGGCTTCTGACTGGTAAAGAGCTCACTCACTAAATGCCATAAGTATTGCCACAAATTGCCTTCTTAGTGATGCCATCCTCCTTATCAAATTTGACATTGAGCTCTCCCTTTGTTCTTCCAGCAATCACTAGCCTTTCTTGTGTTTTTCAAGGTACATCAACTGCTTCTTTTTCGCTGATTACCTCTGTAAACCTGATAAATTACTTGATTTAATTTTTAGCCTTGTCTGTGGAAAGAAAACTATGTAATAATTAGTTGTGAAGCTCAAATTACTTAATTTAGGCAAAGGGTCTCCCCAAATGCTAGTTATCATTTTAAGTCTTTCCTGATCCAAATTAAAGACTAATTTTAATTAAAGTACAATCTGCCAGACACTGTTTACTGCTCTAAATGTTATCATCACTCATCCTTGGTACTTGTTGACTTTTTGTAATTTTTTCATGCATCTAGGCTTTGTTTTGTGAACAGCCATAAACATCAATCTACGGCACTTAGAAAACGGTGGATAACTAAGAAATAATGTAGATGACAAAGGATGTACACAGGATTAGTGAACTGGCTTTAGTTAATGGCTGTGTCTAAAGGCCTCACAGACTTCATCAAGCCTTTGGGGAACGTGGAAGCAATTATTTTATTTCCTTGCTCATGAAGGTTTGAGTGCAGTGTGTGCAGAGTATATTTTAAATTGGTCCTAAGAGGGTACCTGCATGCTGCTATGCAGTAGATTGAGATTTGTCTATTGTGGTGAAAGAGGAGGCCAGTGCTTCTGCCTCACAGTTTTAATAGAAATTTTAAAATTTTTCATGAGGAGGATATGGGACCAATCTTGGCATCCAAAATGAACAATCCAAAATGAACTATCATATATCCAAAAATTCTCACCCTATCTATCTGTTCTCTATCCTCTGCTTTAATCCACTATAAAGTTTTAGGTATTGTGTTTTAAAGCATATTAATCYGCATATTTAGAGGAACAAAAGAAACAATAATTAGGGAACCTCTTAAACAGAAAAGCTGAGAATGTTACTGCTTTGATGACATTCWTAGTTTATACTTTCATTTCTTCATCAAATGTAAGATGTCTCCATTGCGGAAGAAGGAGCAAAAGCAAGACTGTATTATTAAAAGACATACATAGTTGTATTCACTCTGTTTTATTTTGTTATTTGCTTTTTGTATTTGTTGTTGGTGGTTTGTTTTGTTTTTTGGTTTTGTTTTGGTTTCTATTTTTTTTAACATCACATGATATTTGAAAGAAAAGGGACATTTCCTGGGAATTGATCTGGTGACACATAAATATATCCATATATTTAGAGCCACTAATTATTTTGAAAGTGAGGGTCCCTCAAAGAAGCTTCCCTTTCTTCAGTACACCCAGTGTTAGAGATATGAGGACTCAGGAGATCCTGTGTATAAGAAGTAAGAAACAGTGTGTCTGGTTTAATGTGGAGGTCCTTGATCCACTTGGACTTAAGCTTTGTACAAGGAGTTAAGAATGGATCGATTTGCATTCTTTTGCATGCTAACTGCCAGTTGAACCAGCACCATTTGTTGAAAATGCTCTCTCTCTTTTTTAAAAAAAATATGGATGGTTTTAGCTCCTTTGTCAAAGATCAAGTGACCATAGGTATGTGGGTTCATTTCTGGGTCTTTGATTCTATTCCATTGATTTACCTGCCTGTCATTGCACCAATACCATGCAGTTTTTAACACTATTGCTCTGTAGTGCTGCTTGAGGTCAGGGATGGGGATTCCCCTAGAAGTTCTTTTATGGTTGAGAATAGTTTTAACTATTCTGGGTTTTTTGTTATTCCAGATGAATTTGAGAATTGCTCTTTCTAACTCTATGAAGAATTGAGTTGCAGTTTTGGTGGAGATTGCATTGAATCTGTAGATTGCTTTTGGCCATTTTTACTATATTAATCCTGCCAATCCATGAGCATGGGAGATCTTTCCATTTTCTGAGGTCTTCTTTGATTTCTTTCTTCAGGGACTTGAAGTTCCTGTCATACAGATCTTTCACTCATTTGATTAGAGTCACACCAAGATACTTAATATTGTTTGTGACTAATGTGAAGGGTGTTGTTTCCCTTCTTTCTCAGCCTGTTTATCCTTTGAATATAGGAAGGCTACTGATTTGTTTGAGTTAATTGTATATCCGGCTATGTTGCAGAAGTTATTTATCAGCTGTAGGAGTTCTCTGGTAGAGGTTTTTTTTTGTTTTTTGTTTTGTTTTTTTTTTGGGGGGGGGTTACTTAAGTATACTATCAGATCTGTAAATTGTGATAGTTTGATTTTTCCTTTCCATTTTGTATCCCTTTGACCTCCTTTTGTTGTCTAATTGCTCTAGCTAGAACTTCAAGTACTATATTGAATAGTTATGGAGAGAGAGGGCAGCCTTGACTAGTCCCTGATTTTAGTGGGATTGCTTCACGTTTCTCTCCATTTAGTTTGATGTTGGCTACTGGTTTGCTGTATATTGCTTTTACTATGCTTAGGTATGGGACTTGCTAGAAAAGAAAATGGTGAAAAGCACATGGACACAGAGGAAAATTTCCTGAACAACACCAATAGCTTATGCTCTAAGAACAAGAATTGACAAATGGGACCTCATAAAGTTACAAAGTTTCTGTAAGGCAAAGGACACTGTCAAAAGGACAAAATAGCAACCAACAAATTGGGAAAAAATCTTTACCAACCCTCCATCGGACAGAGGGCTAATATCCAATATATACCAAGAACACAAGAAGTTAGACTCCAGAGATCCAAATAACCCTATTTAATAATGGGGTACATAACTAAACAAATAATTTTCAACTGAGGAATATTGAGTGACTGAGAAACACCTAAAGAAATGTTCTACATCCTTAGTCATCATGGAAATGCAAATCAACACAACTCTGAGATTTTACCACACCAGCCAGAATGGCTAAGATCAAAAACTCAGGAGACAGCAGGTGCTGGTGAGATGTGAAGAAAGAGGAACACTCCTCCACTGCTGGTGGGATTACAAGCTGGAACAACCACTCTGGTAATCAGTTTGGTGGTTACTCAGAAAATTGGGCATAATGCTACTGGAGGACCCAGCTATACCCCTCCTGGGCATATACTAGAGGATTCTCCAGCATGTAATAAGGACACACATTCCACTATGTTCATAAGACCTTATTTATAATAGCCAGAAGCTGTAAAGAACCCATATGTCCTTCAACAGAGTAATGGATCCAGAAAATGTGGTACATTTACACAATGGAATTCAATTCAGCTATCAAAAACAATGAATTCATGAAATTCTTAGGCAAATGAGTAGAACTGGAAAATATCAATCTGAGTGAGGTAACCCAATTACAAAAGAACACACATGGTATGCACTTGCTGATAAGGGGATATTAGCCCAGAAGCTTTGAATACCCAAGACACAATTCACAGACAAAATGAATCTCAAGAAGAAGGAAGAACAAAGTGTGGATACTCTGGTCCTTCTTAGAAGTGGGAACAAAATACTCAYAGGAGGAGATATGGAGCCAAATGTGGAACAGAGACTGAGGGAAATACCATCCAGAGACAGCCYCACCTAAGGATCCTACCCATATGCAGTTAAAAAACCCAGACACTATTGTGGATGCAAGTAAATGCTTGATGACAGGAGCCTGAAATAGCTGTCACCTGGGAGGCTCTGCCAGTACATGACAAATACAGAGGGGGGAAATCTCAGCCAGCCATTGAACTGAGCACAGGGTCCCCAATGAAGGAGCTAGAGAAAGGACCCTAGGATCTGAAGGGGTTTGCAGTGCCATAGAAGGAAAAATATTATGAGCCACCCAGTACCCCCAGAGTTCCCAGAGACTAAACCATCAACCATAGAGTATGCGTGGAGTGACCCATGTCCCCAGATGCATAGGCAGCAGAGGATGGCCTTGTTGGACATCGAAGGGAGGAGAGGCCCTTGTTCCTGAGAAGGCTTGATGCAGCAGTGAAGGGGAATACCAGGGCAGGGAAGTGGGAGTGGGTTGATTGGTGGACAGGGAGAGGGAGGATGGGTTAGGGGATTTTCTAGGTTGGGGGAAAACCAGGAAAGGAACATTTGAAATGTTAATAAAGAAGTAAGAAACACTTTGTTGTCCAGGTGTCTGAGAGATGGAGTTGCTCTGGTATTTAGGTGTTTTGGTGGCTAGCATCAGGAAGAAGATGCAGAGGCCATAAATCTCYGGTTAATTTTGACTTTGGAAAAGAGCCCCCAGGGGTGTTAATTTTACTTTGGAAAAGAATTCACAGGATTGCATTTAGCTGTGGTAACCTCAAATACCTGAAATGTGGGTTTTAGCATTTTTTTCCTCAACAGTTCATGCTGAATTCAACTGATAAAATGAGCTCAAAGGAAGAAAAAAAATGTCACCCACTTATAAAGAGAAATGAAAACTGTTTTCAGCTGTCAGAAAATTCTTGTCAGCTACACCAACTATAATTAACCCGATATATGTATATAGGAATTGTTATAAAAGGTGTGATTACACTGTGGATGAATTATGTTGTTTTGCAAGTCAGGAAAACATCAAAATTAAATTTATAACACCACATACATTATTCCATGCTCTATGATTTATTATCTAGTATTTACAAAATTTATGCCTAAGAGTCAAGCAAAAAAAATGAAGTTATTTTCCTGTTTCATAAAAATCTTATCTCTTTTAACGTATGAAAACTGTTTGGCACTTGAAAAAAAAGAAAGAGGAATTCAGAGAAGGCTCTCAATTCATGTGGAGTGGTTGCATAAGCTGCAGTTGATATCAAGAAAAACAAAAGAGGTCTTGATAAGTTCCTGTTCATTAATCTCCGTTTCCTGCTGGTGCATAATCTATATGAACAGTGATGGGTGGAAGGGATTTGTGTGGCAAGCAATAGGTCACGCATGCGTGCGTATGTTTTCATCTCTGCAAAATAATTGTTTTTCTTTTCTTTCTTTTTATTTGGTCAATACTTATGACTGTTTTATGACCTTCATCAGGAAAATATTTAATTTAAAGGTTTCAGTATCTGTAAATGAGATTTTCATAGAAAGAGGCTCACAATAGAAGAACTTCATTGGGGTTTCCCTGATATAGTCTAATTCTCCAATACATTCTCTGCTCTGGAGGCACTGTGGCTCCTATAAATGAGATGACGACCTGTGTTTAAAAGAGTCTGTGAGTGCCTACTGAGTAATATTCAAACTTGCCCAGGGCTTACAATGCCTTTGGTGATATTACTGCTGAATTTTCACTGTCTTGTGACCATTTGTTCCTTGGTTCTTTGGGAYTTCCATGACCTTTCTTTTTTCTCCACTGGTCTCTCATAGTTTGCTGCAGGTCTACATTTTACCCTGTCTGATATTTTATCTTCTGATTATCTGGTCAAATTCAATCAGCTCAAAAAAGCTTTACCTGATTTGTCAGTCCTTACTCATGCCTGACAATTAATTTGTTTTCTAGGTTCTTTGAAAGGCATGAAAGAAATACTTCCCAGCTTCCCTACTAGTATGTAGAGGCTGTTCTAGACAGTGATAGCTTAATTCAAGTAGCAGTGGTTATCTACAAGCTGAATAATGGTAAACAGCCTTCTTGGCTATGGACTATTAYGCCATTTAAAGACAAATTATTGAGATCACTAAAACCAAAAAGGCTCTACATTCTTCCTGAAACATACTTATGAAAAAGATGCCCCAGAGAGTTGGGTATAAACAAGATACCCAATTTTTTGGAGCTAAAGTAAATTTTTATTGCATTAAACTTACACATTTTGAGGTAACCAGTATTTTTGTTATAATATTGTGATGATTTAAAAAGTGTTGCTTTGGATCTGGAAAGGCCARTGCATCAGTGTAGAAGAATACCAGAACAGAGAAGTGGGAAGGGGAGGATGGAGGAAGAGGGGGAGGGAAAAGGGCATATGGGACCTTTGGGGAGCGGGGAATCAGGAAAAGGAAAATGAAATGTAAATAAAGAATATATCCAATAAAAAAAGTGTTGCTTTGTTTGGTTGGGTTTTTTGGCTTGTTTTTCATGGAACTCTCTTAGCCTTATGTCAGTTTGACACAAGAGATAATGTCCCTATAGGATCTGTTTGTGAGCAGGGAAGTCTGAGGGGCATTTTTTTATGTGATTTAAGTGGGTAGGCCCAGCCCACTGTGCATGGAATCACCTTGGGCTGGTAGGTTCTGTATGAGAGCTGACTGAGCAAGCCTTGAGGAGMAAACTGGTAAGCAGCAAWCCTCCAAGGCCTCTTCACTGGCTTCTGCCTCCAGGTTGCACAAGATTTGACATTAGCTGAAAAACCCAACAAAGGGGAGAGAGAACCTGTAGAGACCATATCCAGAGGTCAGCCACAGCCTCCTGTTGAAGGGATGAGGTTACCCACCCATCTCAAAAATATTGACCCAGAATTGCTCCTGTCTAAAGGAAATATGTGGACAAAGAGTGAAGCAGAGACTGAAGGAAAGGACATTCAGGGACTGCCCCACCTGGGGATCTATCCCATGTGCAGCCACCAAACACAGACACTACAGCTGATGCCAAGAAGTGCTTGCTGAACAAAGCCTAATATGGCTGTCTCCTGAGGGGCTCTGCCATAGCCTCACTGATACAGATGTGGATGCCTGTAGCCAACCATTTGGCAGAGCACAGGGACCTYAATGGAGGAGTTAGGGGAAGGACTGAAGGTACTGAAAAAGGTTGCAACCTCATAGGAAGAACAACAATATCAACCAACCAGATCCCCCAGAGCTCACAACCACCAACTAAAGAATACATGTGAGGGGACCCATAGATCCAGCTGCATACATAGGAGATCACCTTATCTGGCATCAATGGGAGAGGGAGGCCTTTGGTCCYGTGAAGGCTGCATGCCCCATTGTAAGGGGTTGCTAGGGCAGTGAGTGAGAGTGAGTGGGTGGGTGGGGGAGCAGCATCACTGAAGCAGGGGCAAGGGCGATGGGATAGAGGGTTTGTGGAGGTGAAACCAARAAGAGGGATAACATTTGAAATGTAAATAACCAATAAAAACTTTTAAAAAAGATTTGAATTCTGTACTTGACTTCAAAATACCCATGGCTCACAGCCAACCCATAGAATGAAGATAAAGGTGTTCAATGAAGCAGCTAGAGATAGGACCCAAGGAGTTGAAGAGGTTTGCAGCCCTGCAGAAGGAACAATAATATGTACCAACTAGTACCCCCAGACTTCCCAGGGGCTAAACCACCAACCAAAGAATACACATGGAGGGACCGATGGCTCCAGCTACATATGTAGCAGAAGATAACCATCAATGAGAGGAGAGAACATGGGTGCTGTGAAGGCTCGATTCCCCCAGAATAGAGGAATGCAAGTCAGGAGATTGGGGGGAGGGGTAACAGGTGGAGGGGGGAGGAGATAGGGGATTTATGGAAGGGTAACATGGAAAGGGGATACCATTTAAAATGTAAATAAAGCAAATATCTAGTAAAGATTTGAATTCTGTATTTGATTCCCCTCAATAGAGTATTTAGCAATTTTATTGCAGTGTAAAAGTTCTTTCCCACAGTATGCAAATTAAAAATATGATAATGCATCACTGGTTCACTAAAGTATTATTATTATTATTATTATTATTATTATTAATAATAATATAAGTAAAATAAATAGGTGACAGGCCCAGGCCTATATTCTGTGGTTTAACAACCACTATGAAAGATTCATAGAACTAAAGATAGTAATTAATAGCAAATTGTTAGCACATACTAATTTATAAAATTTGATTTAAACAAAATAAAAATAATTTTGGTTACCTTGTCAGGTAACCAGGTTTGAGTGTCACTCCTAAATGTGAAGGAGTCACATTCCTGAATATAACTATAGATGGGAACTAGCAACAAAATCACCTAAATTCTTGCTCTAAGTCTGTGTAATCTTGAATAAAGTGTCCATGGCTAGTCTATGCACATGTATTTTATAACACTATAATCTTTTCATCTTTAAGGAAGAGCTAAATGTACTCTGTAAAACAAAAGTGTCCCTGAATTCTAGAACACAAGCAGTGTTGGCCCAAACATTTTTGTGTATATTTATTGTAGCACCACTTAAAGGATTCTCCCAAGCAGCATATCAACACCATCTTCTATCTTTTACTTAACTTAAGAGAAAGACTGACATTAACCACAATCAAGTCATTTATGAGTCACTAACTRTACATACTYTACCACGCATAAGCTAAACATGCAACTTTACAAATTAGGTACCATGTTTGAAATATGTAATTAAACTCATTTATGATTTGTAAAGCGTTGGTCTGATGGTGCTGTGTATTCAAATGCTAAATACTGGGCCCCAAGATCTGGTTGACCCCACTAGGAAATTCTCATATACACAAGATTTTTTTTGTGTGAAACTTATTCCCCAAGTAAATTGGTTAATAATAGGCCAATGCCCRTGATTGGTATTAGATAGAGGTGGGCAGGTCTTYAGTTATGTGATATATTTGCTACATTCCAGTAGGTCAATCAACAGTTCACATTATACTTGCTACCAATAAAGATATAAGCAGAAATTACAGGGAAAGATCTGAACACAATACACTCTTCTCTGCTATCCAAGTGAATTAAATAAAGAGAAATATAGAAGGACGGATTTCATTATCAGAATTTTCAGACCAAAAAAAAAAAAAAAAAAAAAAAAAARATATCACCCTCATTTCAACTCAGTGTCTTTTAATGCACAGAAAATATATTAAGATGTTGAAAAGGAAGAGATTTATTCAAGGATTAAATTTTATCTCAAAATCTCTGCTTTTATCTTTGTGAGAATACATTTATAGCCTTGGTTGATTGTGAGTAGGAATGCGCTAGCCATCCCAGCCCCTCCACGATTTCGGGGACAAAAGGTCACCACCATTCTCTAGAAGTTCTTCCTTCTGACTAAATCTGCTTATAATTAGTAATACTAGACAATAGTTTCTTTCAAAATTATATGTCATTTTTAATCCTTCCCACTTTAAAAGGTTTGAAAGTTCATAGCATTGGGATTGTGCAGAACAAAGACTTTCATAATATTCCAATAGCTCTTAAGTTTTAGTCTACAGAAACTTTGCTCAATACAGCTTTGTGCTAGAAAGACACTGTAAGGAGTGTATTTTGACGGAAATATTACAATGACTTGGTTGCAGGATTACTTCATTTTCTTAATCCAGTAATATTACTAAAGGTGTATAGGAAGATTTAGGTAAATATTGAAGCAGTGATAATATATAACAAGTAACAAGAAACAAATACAATATGATAGACTGGAACGCATGCTATCATTGAAGTCCTCATAAAAGAAGGAATTCACAATCATCTTTACGGATTCTCGCATTTGATAGAAGAGACTTCAGAGAGTTAAAAGAAGAAAATCAACAGGGTCACCATTAATAATTAGAAAGAAAACATAATCAAACAACGCTTTCTAAAAGACACCTTAACTTTGGAATATTTTGCAGTTTGCTACTCATATTTCTGAAGTGGTAGCAAGTCGTAATCATCAGCTATAGATTTGAGTTTGAAAATTTATATTCACAGGAACATTCTTAATTATGGAAAATAAATGCAGCAGTGGACCTAAGTTCTAAGATTCATTTAATACATATGCATTTGTTATTATTGTCATGGTCACCAACCTCATTATTGTCTTGTTCTATATCATTCAGAGTTCAGTGCTCCTTTGAATGTGCTATGTAAATGATGAGACTTTGTGCTTGGGTATGGCAGAAACTGAACTGCTGAAAGGAGTCAAATCCAGTCCATATTTAAATAATCAGTAGAAATAATAATAATAATAATAATAATAATAATAATA
>BDUI01008224.1:30010-44285 GCA_002335545.1 Apodemus speciosus
AATATTTTTCAAAATGCTTTTAAACCTAGAAATGGACGAACCATCTCCAAACCCTTCTTATGAATCCAGGATTGTAGAGAGAACGAGAGAGAGAAAGAGAGAGAGAGAGAGAGAGAGAGAGAGAGAGAGAGAGAGAGAGAGAGAGAGAGAGAAGTATACATCGAAAACATTATACACAAAACCTTAGTGGCCTTTATCCAATAAATGGTTATTTACATTACAAGATATTTTGAAACCATTGGGAACGGTATTCTTTCTCTGATTTCTTTCTTGGCATTTTTTATTGTAGCTAGTAAACTTATTTTGTTGTTGCTGCTATTGTTATTATATTTCTACAATATTTTTGATTATTTGGAAATTTCAAATAATTAACCCCAATAATATTCACTTCCTAGTTCTCTCAGGTCAATACCACTCATCCTTCTGACCTCCCTCTCCCAAGAAGAGGAGGAAGGGAATGAGGGTGAGAAGGAAGCAGAAGCTGGAGCAGGAGGAGGAGGAAGAAGGGAAGGAAAGAAAGGAAAGAAGGAATGAAGGAAGGAAGAGAAAACAAGCCTATTTTTTGTTTCCCATAACTCACTGGAGCATGGTTAAACTCCCAGTGGCCATCCCCTTAAAGAAAACTGAGTTCTTCCCTACCTGTACTTCTACTACAGTCAAACTGTAGACAACTATACTTCAGCATCCTAACCACAATTTTTAAGAGTTCCCTTTGATAGCTTCTCTCTAGGCTATTACTTTTGGTATAGTGATAGGAGAGTAGAAAGTTGCCACATAGACCTTTTATGTCCATCTTTCTTAACTGCGAATCTGCAATCATCAATACTATGAAAAAAGTAGCTTCCTTGCCCTTTACACTCAGCTGTAGCAGGGATCGTGACCTTACACATGGTCTCTAGCATCATCATGTGCCACAGAACTCAACATGGTCTCTGGTGGCAGTACAGACAAAGGACAACAACACAGTCCTATTCTGTTATATGGGCTGTGGACACCATCATAGCCTTTTGTAGGAGCACAAGCCAAATATATCAATATGGGGTCAGATGGCAGCATAGATCATGAAAATCTGCAATAAGTAACTTGGGTTTTGGGCATCATCATGGCTCCTAGGTGCAGTAGAACCATGGACATAGACATGGCCCTCAGCATCAACATGGACCATGGATATAACATGACCTCAGGGGATAGTGCAGGCCACTGAAGGCTAGCTCACAACAAAAATATAGGATACCCATTTTTATGTGGTGATGTCATATCTTATTACTTAGCTGAATGAGCTTATCGTCTGTAAGAGTTTTCTAGTAGACTAATTACAGTTTTTTATAAGCTGGAAACAATCATTCTGTGTGAGGTAAGACAAAGTCAGAAAGGCAACTGTAACATATTTTCCCTCATTTGTGGATGCATCTTTCAATCTTCAGGTATTGTCTGTTTCATTTGAAATCCTGATGGAGGCCAGAAAATTAGTGGTGGGCCACAGGGAGGCTTCTAGTTGAGGAAAGTAGAAAGCAGTGATAAAAGTCATAAAGGACAGTAGTGAAACATGAAGAATTAAACTGGACTGTGAGTTGGGAGAGTAGAGTAGAGAAGGGAAAGGGAACACAGAGAAAAGTATCTAGCACTAAGACTCTTCAGAAAACTCATATGGAAGTCTACTATTACAGAAGCTTCTAGAAATACATATATACACATATATAAAAAGAATTAACATGGACTCACTCTATAATGGAGTGAAAATGTCCCTGTCGGATAATACAGGCTAACAACTAAAAAGCCCAGTCCAGTAAAGGGTTATCTCTGTTGGAGTTGGTAGTCAGTGATATTCCATATACCTCCAAGTATTATATCCTACTGCTAATGTTCTCAATTACTTTCTAGAACATGATGATAAGACCCAGTTACTGATGATACCGCAGAGTTGAAATAGAAGATGGAGATATCAAGCTGGTTCTGACCTAGAAGCTTCATCTCTAGTGACTAGATTTCATGGTAGAGGAATATGCTCTGCATTCTATTAAAAGAGAAGAGCAATCATCAGTCTTACATAGCTTTGAAATTACAAGCTGCAAGATACAATAGTGACTAACCTGGCCAGAAATGCCTACTGTCACAACAGTGGAACAAACATCATGGGAGTAACCAAATACCATCTGACTGAGTTTCTATGTTCTGCTCCACAACTTGAAACAACTGTGCCTGCCATTCTTCTCAGGCCTCCTGTGGCTAGGCAGGCAGGTTATAGGCCTTAAGGGAGTACCTACTACTGTTTTTTGCTAAACTGATATGCTCATGCATATGTGTGTTGTATAATATATATTCTATATTATATGTTATATAGTATGTAGTATATGGTATATAGTATATAACATGTAGTACGTACTATATTTTATATATAAATAATATATCATACATTGTATATATATTATATATTATACATTGTATATTGTGCAGTATATAGTATACATTAAATATATGGACTCTTAATAAAATTACATCAGAAATTAATGCATTTCTCAAACCTCATAATATTTTATATTCAGTTGACGGCAATTAAAACAGCAATTCACACTAGGAGGCAGAAGCAGGTAAATCTCTATGAGTTCAATGCAAACCTTGTCTAAAATGTGACTTCCAGTGCAGTCAGAGCTACATATAGAAACCCTATTTTGAAAACCAAAAACTAAAAATCCAAACAACAACAAAAAAGCAAAAAACACAACCAAACCATACAAACAAAAACAAAGAACAAAACAAGCAAAGAACAACAACCGAAACAAACAGAGATTTACACTGGGTCAAGATGCAGGGAATTCAAGATTATGGAATGCTTGTCATTCCACACAGGACAGCAACTGCACATATCAACTCACATTGGTTATTCACACTAATGAGAAGTGATGAGGGCAAACTTTCCCATTCCTAGCTAAGGAGCTATCAGCCTCTGATAACTGTTAGGAGAGGGGGATTCAATTGTCTTTAAGAGTATATCTTCTGCTAAGACAATCATATTCCAGTGGAAAGCCACACATATAAGAATATATGAGCAGCATAAATTAGATTCCATGGATATCTTTAAAAAAAAAAAACAGGGCTGGAAAAATGGCTCAGAGTTTAAGAGCACTGGCTGCTCTTCCAGAGGTCCTGAGTTTAATTCCCAGCAACCAAATCTTGGCTCCTAACCATCTATAATGAGATCTGTGCCCTCTTCTGGCCTGCAGTCATATATACAGGCAGAATGTTGTATACATAATAAATAAACAAACAAATAAATAAATAAATAAATAAATAAATCTTTAAAAACAACAAATTCCAGTGATCAGGCAAGGAAAGATCTAGGCAGAGTTAAGAGAGGGATAAATATCATGAAAACATCTTGAGTACAATGCTCAAGGAACTCATGAAATATTTTTTAAAAGAGAAAATACTAAAGTGATAGAAAGAAGTCAAATTATTCTTATAGATGATATGATATTAAACACGAGAATGCCTTAAGATTCTACCAAAAGGGGGTAAAAATAATTAGCACTTTTACCAAAATGGCAGAATATATTAACTTAGAAATCTACAGCCTTTCTGTATACCAATGACAAGTTTGTTGAGAATGAGCTTGTAGAATCACTTCCATTCACATTAACCTAAAAAATAAATAAATAAAGTGAAAAGTAGAGAGAAACCTAGGAATAAACCTAACCAAAGAAACAAGTCCTCTATAATGAAAGTCTTGTGTCTCTTAACAAAGAAGGAAAGAAGTTGAGAAATTTACTAAAAGATGGAACCCTCCTTTGCTCAAGGATTAGTAGAATTCATATTGTAATAATGATCATTCTACCAAAATCAAATTACAAACTCATTGCAGTCCCAATCAAACTCTCCAGGATAATCTTTAGGGAAAAAAGTCTTAAAAGCATCCTAAATTTTCTATGGAAGCCTAAATGTTGCTATATGGTCACAGCCATCCAGAACAAAATGAATTAAATCCAGAAGGGTTGCCATACCTGATTTTAAATTATATTACAGTGATATTGTTTTGAAAGCAAGCAAGCAAACAAGCAACAGGAGGAGGAGGGAGGTCAATGATGAAGAAAGTGGGTATAGGGTAAAGGAGAGTAGCTGAGTACAAGTGATGTGATGACAGGAGAATTGGGAATTGGAAGAGGGCTCTTAGGGGGTGAGGGAGTAAGAATCATGTACTGTAGATCAATGGAACAGAAGGCCCAGTCTTAGATGCTTGTAATTATACTCACTTGATACTTGACGAAAACACCAAACCACACACTGTAGGAAAGTCAGAATTTTTAACAAATGATGTTGAGAAAGCCAGATGTCCAGATGTACAAATGAGATCAGACCCATATGTACCACACCACAGAAAAAACTACTCCAAAGGAGTTCAAGACCTCACTGAGAAACTTAGAATGCTGAAACTGCTAGATGATTCCCATCTCAGACAAACATTAGACAGACAGAAAAAAATAACAAGATTTACTTCATACTTTGAAGTGTAGATTCTGATTTGTAAAATAATAATGCTTTTCAATTATCACTGAGTATTTATATTATTGCCAATTTCTTGCTGTTCTGTTTGTTATTTTTATACTTATTACACTTGGTGCTCTAAAGTAATAAATTCTGTCTTCATTGTGAAAGATTACACAGTCTAAGATAAAACTCATAACATACATGCAAAGGAAGACTGGGCACATACTTCTGAGAAGAAAGGTCAAATGCTGAAATTATTTTATTACTTGCTCAGTATAGCTTGAAACTCTTTATGGCTAACAGAAGGGATATTACTCTGGAAGTAGGAAAGGTAGTTAAAAATCTTCCTATGAAAGCTAATACAGTAACTTAAAAGATTCACAGCATTAGACTAGCTTTCTGACCCTTTCCTGAGAGCAGGTTCTGTCACTATGTAGAAGATAGAAGACTCGTTTAGCCTCTGGAACACAGAGAATGTACCTAACCTGCCTCCTAATTTTGCTCAGGGCCAACTTTGTGCATAGGTTCAGTAAAATTAAAACAGATCACAAATATTAATAGCAGAAACATATAGAGATATGAACATGATGCTAAAGAACAAATGGACAATTTAGGTAAGAAACATGGAGTACAAAATGGCAGCCTTGCAACTCCAGTTTGAATTTAAGTCCACAAGCCATATAACCTGACCAAAATAAAGCTGGCTCCAGACTATTAGGGAAAAAGAAGAGAGTATGTTAAATGGATACCTCCCAGCTCTCTCACTACAAAAGAAGGTAACCCAAGTAAAATTTAAATTCATTCCCCCTACTTCACAAATATTCCACCATGTGCCAAAGTGCTTTAGGCACTTCAATGAACATAGAGATAGGGAGAGCAGAGGCTCTTCTTTTCTCTCTTGTCCAAGGTAGGCATTGCTAATCAAAATAGGAAATCTAGTATTTCCCACTAGTATTAAGTGTAGCCTCCAGTTGCTTCAATGTGTTTTCTAGGCAGTCACTGAAAATCCATATAGTTGATGGTGAAATGATAGGTATGTGCTTCCCAGGATAAAAGAAACAAAGATAATAGTCAGTTTTATCCCAGAACAAACACAGATTTGGGTATTAGAAGGGAGGAGTTCACCAGGGCTCTGTGAACTGCTGGCTGATGACTACATGTTAAAAGATACTTCCTCACCTATATGCAAAACAGCCTTATTAGTAATTGCCAGAAACTGGAAACAACCTAGATATCCCTCAACTGAAGAATGTATAAAGAAAATGTGGTACATCTATACAATGGAATACTATTCATCTATTATAAACAAAGACATCATGAATTTTGCAGGCAAATTGATGGAACTTCAGAATATCATCAGGAGTGAGGTAACCCAGTCCCAAAAAGACATGTATGGTATGCACTCACTTATAAGTGGATATTAGCCATAAAATCCAGGTACCATACTACACTCCAGAGACCCAAAGAAGGTAAACAAGGAGGAAGGCCTAAGCAAGGAAGCTTGAATCTCACTTAGAAGAGGGAATAAAACAGTTATAAGAGGCAGATGGAGGGAAGAACCTGGGAAGGAGGGGTGCATCTCCAGAAAAGGAAAGAGACCTAGGATAAGGGAGTCACCCAAGAGTCAATGGGGGGGGTGACCTTAGCTATGGCTCACAACATTGCAGATATGCAACTTTAAGAGATCACCTCCTGTAGCCAGGCAGGAACCCCAGTGGAGTGAGAGAGGCACCAACTCACCCACAAAACTTGCAACCCAAAATTTATCCTGGCTACAAGAAATGCAGGAATGGGGGATGGATCAGAGACTGAGAGAATGGCCAACCAATAACCAGCCCAATCTGAGACCCATCCTATGGGCAAGCACCAATCCCTAACACAATTATTGATAGTCTGTTATGCTTGCAGACTAGATCATGCTGTCCTCTGATAGGCTCCACCCAGCATGTGACTCAGACAGATATAGACACCCACAGCTAAACAGTGGATGGAGCTTGGGGGGTCTTATGGAAGAATAGGAAGGATTGTGGGCCCTGAAGGGGATAGGAACTCCATTGGAAGACCAACAGAGTCAACTAACCTGGACCCTTGGGGCTCTTAGAGTCTGAACCACCAACCAAAGAACATGCATGGGCTGGACCTAGACTTCCCCAGATGTATGTAGTAGATGTGTAGCTTGACCTTCATGTAGGTCCTGAACAACTGGGATGGGGGCTATCCCAAAAGCTGTTGCCTATGTGGGATGTATTCTGCTAGCTGGGCTGCCTTGTCTGGTCTCAGTGGGAGCGGAAGCGCCCAGCGTTACAGAGATGTGAAGCGTAGGCTGGAAGGCAGTAACCAGGGGGGGACAGTGAGCAGGATGTAAAGTGAATAATTAAAAAAAAAAATAAAGAATAAGAGTGGAGGATTCCAATAACCCATTCTTGCTGATAGTCTTTTCAGAAACTTTTAACTAAAATGTCATCATATATTAAATGGAAATAACAGATATCTAAAGAACATTCCAACAACACACTAATCTACCCACTCTCTTCTCAGTAGGCCAGAAAACATTCTCTAAAATCTATCACATGAAAAGAAACAAAGCAAGGCAAAACAAATTTAGGAAAATTGCAGCAACATGCTGTATCAAAGACCAGTAGAAAAATGGCATTTCTGTCAATAGAGACAGAAAATATGGAATGTACACTAACAAAAGGTAACTAAACAGCACACTACTGAATTAGACCTGTGACAAGTAAGAAATCATGAAGGAAATTTAAAAATTCCTAGTAATGAAAAAAGAAAAATTCAATATACAAAAATATATGCCAGGCGTGGTGGCGCATGCCTGTAATCCCAGCACTTGGGAGGCAGAGGCAGGTAGATTTCTGAGTTCGAGGGCAGCCTGGTCAACAGAGTGAGTTCCAGCACAGCCAGGGCTATACAGAGAAAAAACCTGTCTCAAAAAAACCAGAACCAATATATATGTATATGAGTCACAGCAAAAGAAAGTTAAATTTTATTACACCAAATGAATATATCTAAAAAACAAAAATCTCAAATTAATAACCTTATGATATATACAAAAGGCTTAGAAAAAATGAAACAACATGCCCCAAAAGGGCATAAGATGAGACATTCAAATTGACTGAAATTAGTGAAATAAAACTAAGACCCCTGAGATCTCTCAGACACTGAGCCAGCAAACAGCATACACCAGCTGATATGAGACCCCTGACACATATACAGCAGAGGACTGACTGGTCTGGCCTCAGTGAAAGAACCTAACCCTTAAGAGACTTGAGATCCCAGGGAATGGGCAGTTCTAGTGGTGTCGGCTGAAGGGCGGGGACATTCTCTTGGAGACAGAGGGAGGAGGTATAGGATGGGGAACTTTCAGAAGGTGGACTGATCAGGAGAGGGACAATGACTGGACTGTAAAAAAAAGATATAATAATGATAATGATAATAATGATGATGATGATGATGATGATGATGATGATGATGATGATGATGATGATGATAGATAGATAGATAGATAGATAATACAGGAAAAATAAATTTAATAAATAAATATTCAAATGTACTTTAAAAACGGAGAAAGGAAGGGTTGCAAAATGCCATCAAGACTAGAAACAATCATTGTAATTGTTTACTTACAAGTACTACAGTCATCTTTCTGCACCAAGTTGGCACAAAACAAGCCCAGTAAACTATCCGTAGTGGGAGGGGAAGAGGCTCAAAGAGCCCTACCCTTTATTGCTGACCTATCGCCTACAGATAGGTTCTGAAAGAGTATCATTTTCTTCAATTATGCACATATCACTAAGCCCATGAGATTCCAAAACATAGATGCAAATCTATAGTCACACAGATGCCCCCACTTAAACCCAGTGTGTTGAAGAAAAAGAATGAAGGTAGACACACACAGAGAGAAACAGAGGCAGGAAGATATTTTTAGTGATAAGGTAAATAGGGACAATAGAAAGGAGAACATAGGATGAGAGTGGTCATGTGTAACATTTAGATACATGAAATCAAATAAAATTAATATTTTTTAAAGGACAATTTTTATGGTTGAAAAATTCATCTGTATGTGCATAAAATTTGAATTCTTTAATATTTTAACATTATTGTATAATGTGTCATAGTATGTATTTCTTTGGCTCAATCCTAGTTGGGGTTTATTGAATTTATTGGATATATGGATCAAGTATACCAGATTCTGTTAGCTATTATTCCTGTACATATTCTTACTGTCATTTTCTCTATATTATCCTTCTGGATGCTTTTAACTTGTAAGTTCAATGGCTTAAATATGCCCCTAATGATCATCATATTTTGTTTATCTTTAATTTTTCCTTGTATTTGTCTGATAGAATCATATTATTCTCAAGTTTGCTAATTCTTTCTTTTGCCTTTTCGCATATGCTGGTGCTATCCCCTAGTGTTCAATTATTGTACCTTTAAATTTTAGAATCTCATCACTCCTCTTCCTAATTTGTATCTCATTTATATTCTCATTTTGTTCATAAATCATATTCCCGGTCTTACTTTGCTTCTTTGTCTATGATTTTTCTTTAGCTTGCTGAACATAACACAGACAGGTATTTTCAAAGTCTTTACTAGTAAGTCTTGTATCTGGACATCTTAAGGGTTAGTGTCTTTCAATATACTTTCTTCTTTTGAACAGGTCACCCTTTCTTCTTTCTTTAGATGGCTTGTGACTTTTTCTCATTGGGCTTTGAAATGCTGCAATGTAGCCACTCTTGAAATCAGATTTTTCATTTTCCTTATACTTCTTTGCTTCTTTTTCTTCTTTCCAGGATGCCTGCATTTCTAGCTAGCTTTCTATCAGTGTTGAAGGCCATGCCGTCTGTTGCAGCGACCTCTTCAAGCTACTTTTACAAACCTTTCCTCTGCCGTGTGCATTCACTGAAGTCTCTGCTTACATTAGATTCACTCGTGTTCTTGACTCAGATTAGCTTGAAAAGTCAAGAGCAATAGAAGTTAAACAGCAACATTCTATTTCAGTCTTTACATATGGGCTCTGCTCCACAGTATTCCTTCAATACCTAGCCTTAGACTGAGCTTAAGAATTAGCCTGAGGTGAAAGCTTTGGGGTTTCTCTGCTCTTTTATGAGCATATGCCCTGCTCTAGGCATATGCACATCTTCCCTAATTCCCACATATTTAGACTAAATTTTCTAAAGTATTCCCACCACTTGTCCATTTCTAGACATCAGATATTTTATTTCCTGTTTCAGTCATCATCTTTTGCCTGAAATGTTTACAACTCTTGGTCCATGGTAGAGAGTTTCTAGATAGGACTAACAAACAAAGCCCAAGCTGTGAGTTAGGTAGAAATAGAAACCAGTACCATCACACAGTCTTTCAGACAGCACCTTGAACAGAATAAACATACACAACAATCTGTCAAATTAGGGAGCAGAAATCATGAATGGAAATACTAGTTCCATTGTCAAGGCTGCAAACCCATCAGGGAAGGAGTGAAGGAGTGGAAAGCAAAAGCACCACAGTAGTTTCCTACTAATGGGTGTTTTCCCTTTGCTTGATTCAACTGGGCTTTGGTATCTTAGTGTCCTGTCCTTCCTGTTGCTGTGTCAAAATACTTTGATAAAAAATAAACTTAAAAAAGGATTTATTTCAACGAATAGTTTCATAGGGATACAGGCTATTGTGACAGCCAAAGCATGGAGTCAGGCGTGGAAGGCAAGGTGACAGGAACAAAAGGCTGGTTGGTCACACTGCATCCATTCAGGAAGCAGAGAATGAGCAGGAAATGCGTCTAGGTGACAAAGCCTCAAGGCATTCCAGTGACTCACTTCCTCCACAGAGGCTACTCCTCCTAAAAGTCACACAAATATTGCAAAGAGTTCTATTATCTATCTAGGGACAAAGTGTTCAAAGACATGAGGTTATCAAGGACCATTCAATTAAAACTACAATGTTGTGCCTTTGGTATCCATTGGCTCATGGCTACTCTTGAAGCAAAGTGCATTCTGCCTAAATTTAAAAAATCCTCGTATTCTTATTCATTTAGAGTCGCAACATAATAAAAAAGCCCAAAATCTCTTCTGAGATTCAAGGCAATATTTTAACTGTAAACTTTATAAAATAATCAATTAAAATAAATAATTACATACTTTCAACATAACCTGATGAAGAGTATGCACTTCCATCCAAAATATAAGAATTTTTGCATAGGAAGGATCATTAGAACCAAAATAATCTTTGCCTTGAATGAAATACAAGGGTTTCATGCCTATATCTTCAGCTCTACAGCCCACACCACAGCATACATGGCCTGTATCTCAGGCTGGTCCCACTATAGTGATGGCTTCCCTCAGCATATGTCCCATGGTCCTGTCATCTCCAGTATCTATCCTTTGGATCCATCTGCAACCTATGTACCACTGTAGATTCATACAGTGAACTCTTGGGGCCTGCTTGAAGAGAATCCAAACCTGCAATATGTCCTGTCCTTACTGTTCACTGAATCTGTGGAAAAGGACTCAATGACCCCATGCATCTTGCACTTTCCATGCCTGCAAAATCAGTACCACATGTTTAATGTTGCCAAGCTCTGCTGCTATCTTAAGCTATAACCTGGCCCATGAACTATAGGTATTCAGCTTCTATGAGATGACCTCAAGGAAATACTGCCCTAGGCAATTGCCCTTAATAGGAAGGAAGCCCTTAAGTTTAAGCTTTCTTGCTTCAAATGCATTTTGGTTTTCCCAAGATGGAATCTCCAGTACAGAGACCTTTGCCTATGACACATCTTTCACACTATCACAGTTCAGGAGATGTCTCCTCGGTGGTGCTGATCACCTCCACAATCATGTCTAAGTTTTGTCAGCATCAAACTGAGTCCTTGTCTCTATTCATATTTCCTTTGTCCAACAGTACATTTTGTTTCAATTCAACTTTACTAGAGTTCTCAGGTCATGAGCAGGATGAAACCAACTTTTTTTCAAAATATCACATTAGTGATCCCTCCCCATGTTCCTGATAGAATAGCTATTGCTTTTGGAACCACATTAGATAAGTTTACAACATTCACATTTCTCTCATTAGTCTTGTTTTCTACCCTCTAACAATAAAGACCCAGTATACTTTGTTTACTCTATCCAAGGGCATTTCTAGCCAAGATTTCTAAATTTTCCACATTCCTCCCATGAACTAGTTCCAAAAACTTAAGAATCATGTAGTTACATACATCACAATTATAACAACACTTCTTGATAGCAATATGCTGTGTTTTTTTCATGTCATAGAGCATCTGGAATAAAATACTTGACAAAAACAATTCAATGAATGAAAGGTTGTTTTGGCCTACATGTCCATGAGGTATGTTTTACCATTGCAAAGAAGGTATGACAACAGGGACAGGAGTGGCTGGTCACATTGAGTTCACAATCAGGAAGTAGGGAGAAATGGACAGTTGTGCTCAGCTTATTTTCAACACTTTATTCACATTAGAAGCCCAAGCCATAGAGTGGTATTGCCTACACTTTGTATCTTTTCCTACCTCAATCAGCCAAATTTAGAAAATCACTTACAGATGTGCTCAGATGTTTGTCTCTTTAGAGATTCACATTGATAATCAGTATTTCTAAGGTTTCCTTTTTAAGACAACTTTTGTTATAATGTATGTGTACGTGCATGGGTGGGTGGGTGAGTATGTGCAAATGAGTGTAGGTGCACCCAGAAAGGCCAGAGAGAATATTAGATTCCCTCATGCTGGAGTTACTGGAAATTTAACAGGGGTGCTATGAACTGCAAGAGCACTTCATGCTTTTTGCTATTAAACTATCTCTCCGGTACTGAAAATCATTCTTAACTGTGGTAGAATATAATCTCCCCACACTCATGCATCCACTTTTCATACATCTCTATATTATGTATAGCATCCAATACAGTGTATATGTTAAACATAAAAGAATTCTTCCAGACATTCTGAGTTCAATTCCCAGCAAACACATGGTGGCTCACAACCATCTGTAATGGGATCCAATGTCCTCTTCTGTTGTGTCTGAAAATAGGACGATATTTCACATATGTAAAATAAAGAAATAAATCTTTAAATACTGATTTCATGGATAAAGTACTTACCATATTTATCTTGACTACATGAGTTTAAAAAACTAATAAACAAACAAACAAACAAACAAATAAATAAATAAATAAATGGCCTTCTGCTTTATTATGGGACGATGACAAAGAAAAAGTTTGTATACCTTCAGGAAAGACAAGCTCACCGTTGTTAACCACACAGAACACAAGACAGGAAGCAAGAATGCTCAAATAATAAAAATGAAAGAGAAACCCAAGACCTATGAAGTCTCTAGAGGCTCCAATAAGATGTGTTAAAGGCCACTTCATTTATTTGGGTTCAGCCTTGTGCTTGCCCTTTGGAAAATTGAAATGTTACATTTGCAGAGAATTTCTAGAATTTTTTCAAACATTTTCTCTTTGCTCTTGTTAGAATCTAAGGATGCCAATGCCAGGAATCTGAAAGTCTGTATAACCTTCCAAGTACTCATAACATTCAGAGAGTCAGAAATATTTCCCTAGCAGTATACCACCCATTCCCATATTCTCATTCTCTTTAACACATCCCAATGCCATATATATGAGTATCCATTAAGTTAATATATTCATACATTTTGATACTGAACAATCAATAGGTGAGCTCCTACATAACTCTAGTCTTTGCTCTGTGAGTCATACAAACTCTCTGTCCTCAAGTTCAGGTACATTTTACTGTTCTTTATCCATGCAAGATTGCTCTATTGAGGGTCTGGTACTTCCTCCTTTGGTGTATAAAATATTTTTCTCCAAGGTCTTCAAATGAAAGACTACATCTATCAAGTAACTCTTTGAAATGATGAAAGTCTATATGGCACATGAATGAAACCACTCAAGAGTTCAGTCTGGCATTCAGTTGCTGGTTTCACAGGTCACTCATTAACCAGAAAAGGATAAATTCATTATGAAGTGGATAGCCCTTGCTCTCATCAGCTTACAGCTAGAAGAAACTAAAAGAGTTTTATCTAATCCCCTCCAAAGGATAGGTACTTTAAATAGATTTTTTATAAAATTATGCTCTTATTTCTATCATTAAAATATGACCAAATAGTAGATGTTTATTCCTACCTGATTGGTTCACTATACTACTGCTATTTTGACTTGCCTTTGTATCACATGAAGCATAATGCAAACTGAGAGTCATCAACCTATTCCATATTCCACTTAGTGAATACCTACTTATCAACCTAAATCAAAGGTGTCAAAGAAAACCCTCACACTATTAAAGACTATTCCAAATCTAAATCAAAGGTTTCAAAGAAAACCCTTACAAAACTATCCCAAAGCATCATGTTATAGAAGAAACCAGTATGTGATGAAACTAAGTCTAACACATTTCCATCTGAACTTTCTTTTTCAATGCCAGTAAGTCATATTACAGCTAAGTAGCAATATATTACTTGTATAATTTGCTGAATGTTCTTTTTCCAGTTCATTGAAGATTATCTGATATTCTTTTTTAAGGGTTATTAAGGTAGTAAAAAGCAGACATTTATTATCACTGAATTAGTAAGCAGCTGAACCTCAGATGAATATTAAGATCCAGCATAAGTTCTTGATCTTTTAGTTTCAGTGTGTCTGGTTTTATGTGGAGGTCCTTGATCTTAGGAGATAAGAATGGATCAATTCTCATTCTTCTGCATGATGACCTCCAGTTGAGCCAGCACCATTTGTTGAAAAGGCTATCTTTTTTCCA
>BDUI01008224.1:69493-80500 GCA_002335545.1 Apodemus speciosus
CTCCCTCTCTCCCTTTTCCTCTCTCCTCTTTCTCTCTCATACAACATATAACAAGATAGCTGGTCCACTTATTTACCAAGGATCTTGTATTCCTGCCCCCTATCTTCCAATAGGAGGACTTAGTATTATAGATATGTGCACTATCACATATCTATATAGGTTCAAGGGATYCAAACCCAGGGTCTCCTACATGCATGATAAGCACTTTATCTACTGAGCCATATTTCAATCCCATGAATATTATTTTAAGTGCGTGCTGAACATGGGTTGATCATCAGCGCACAGATTGAAAATACTGTGAGTAAAGCAATAAAGGGAGAAGTTCATCTTACCAAAGAATAATTCTCTCCTATCTACCTCAACACATTGACCACCAACTTCTGAGGAATCTCCTGACTTTTGGGAGTTATTATTTTGAACTTTAATTAAGGCTTTATTTATTTACTTTAGAATTATAATCTTTTGACATCGTTGGCTTATATTTGCCTCTGTCTATGATTTGGGAAGGAATTCCTCACATATTGTTCTGTGAAAACTAATAAGACATTATGTTTTAATTAACAGTGTTTTATAGACTGGTGGAGTTTTCAGAGAAGAGTTAAAGTCATTAAGCAAGAGCTGGGTGTGCGCTCAAAGCAATATTCCTGAGTGAAACGATAATTGAGATATCACCTTGCTTTATTCCACCGTAAAGCTGAACCCAAGCCCTGTCTGCTGAACAACATAACCAGATTTCAGGTTAATTAGCTCCCAAGTGCCCTGTATGTATTTATACCATCAACAGATCAAAAGGTCCACATTTGAGTGTGTCTGAAGATGGAGCATCCTTCGGTTGAAATCAAGTACGAGCATTTAACTTGGACACTTCTCTGCAAAGAAAAAGTTAAATGCTTCTGAAGTAATTGTACAGATGCATCACTGTGCTGAAACTTCAGAGGGAGACATTAGAAGGTATCTTTTCTTATCTTTAAGACAATGGTGTTGTGTAAGACCTTCCTAAATTTTAAGTTAAAACACTTTAGAGCATAAGCTGCTTATGTGAAAGCAGTATATCTCTTAAAGAGAAAATATACTTTTGACCAAAGATTATAGTGTAGAAAAAATATTACTAGTTCAAGTTGGCATACAATCTATTTATTTAAAGGCCTATGGCAAGCAAGATAATGGGAAACTTTTATCTCATTCCTGTCCCTAAGACTATCTGGGGGGAAACTGAATTGAACGCCAAGATACTGAAGAAGAGAAGGTGCCTAACCCAGGTTGTCTCAGCATACATTTCTCCTAGCATTGGAGACATTACATTCCAACTTCTCTTGGATAATACATCCCTCTGAGGGTCACAGGGACTATTTTACAAAAATAAAAGATCCCCAAATCTCACTGCTACTTAGCCCCAGAGGATTGCAACCTACATGCTTGTCAGGATGCCTCTGTAAACAGTTCATCCACACAGATATAGCGGTGATTATAGCACAAATATACTGAAAAGACAGCTACTCCATTTTGGTATGAATTAGTACTATAAATAATTTGTCACTGGAATGCATTCGGTTATGGAAAGAATATGTTGTAGGGAAAATTTTTTTCTTAAGAAGTTGCCCATCCACGCAGGACTCTCAGCACATGACATGACTCACCTCGCATTTTCTGCTCACACACAGTTTATGGTTATTTAAAGCCTAATAAACTGACAGATGATTCCCATTCCCAATCTTCTTGATGCATGTTTTCTAATAGAAAGTTCTTAAGAAGCTTCTAAGTTAAATTCATGTGGTTACTTGGGTATAATAAATCCCCAAGTCATTCAAATAAGAAGCAATGAGCCTCATTAAAATCAGCTTCAGTAAAATGCTGTTCATAGAATTTGGGGGTAATGTGTTTGAGCTCTCTTTCTCTGTAAGAGACCAAGAAGTAACAGAAGAGACAAACGTGAACATGCTCATGTTTATAAAAGGTCTGAGCAAAATGATAAATAAGTAATGCAACTCAAATTCCTTTCAATAATGAATGCCTTTTAAGGTACAGTGGGAAGCAGGTTGTCTCAGAGTCCCAGATGCAATGGAGATACARTGAAAATCCATTTTAAATATGCTGTAAAAAATAGAAACATATACAAAAATAATTCACTTTAATTATTAACAAAATTAATATATAAATAATCTGATTATATGATTATATTTATATAAATATAATTATATATATTTGGTAATATATATATATATATATATATATATATATATATATATATTTCAAATTCTACCCAGGTTTTACCATACTCTGATAAGATGCAGTCACATAGTTCCCTCTACCATAGGTATGCCACATCCGTGACAGTACTTGGCAGAGGTGTGTTAACTAGAAAGAAGACAGCAGAGCAGGGATCATGAGAAACCCAACTCCCTCTGCAGCTTTCAGAATTGCTGTTGATTGCAATTTTTTCTTTTTACCTTGCTTTTGCAGCCCAAGGATTCTTTACAGATTCTAAGCTGTTTGCCCAAGGGCTGTAAAATAAACCTTCTATATTCTCCTTAGAAATCCCCTCTAGGATCCTATCTCAAGTTTCTCTCCTGTTTTATTTATGAATAATTTTCAGTATTTGGGGTAAGTGAATAAAGATTGTAAAGCAATTTTAGGAAGTTAATCTGAAATCATGCACATTATGATTTTAGGTTCATTGTGATATTTCATAAAGCCAACTTTTGGCTAAATTAAACTATATTAAGAACAAAATGGGGTGAGACCCAGCTCCAGACAATTCATAGGCATGCCAGGGCATAAGATTCCTATTACATGAGATGTGCTTATCTCAGTGAACTGAGTTATAGGYTGGAGAGATCATTCATTACTTCAAGTAAGGTTCTGATTTTTCAAGAACATGAAGTTAATGATAATGACCAAAGCAATTTACTGTCAGTATAATGGCAAGATTATCTTACTCTTTGTACATAGATGTTGATGGGGAAAGTGGAGTTACAGCTTGGTCCTCTTTAAGGAAATGCATGATCAGATAGAATTCTAGAATGGAGGACAGTGTTAATAACAGTACCCTTGTTACCAAGTCCAGCAATGAGAAGGCAAGATAAATGATGGAATGGTTCATTGTATTCCAAGATACTTTTCATAATCAATTGTTGCTAAGTCCTTTACCTGTCTTCCCAGTGGTATACTACAGTTATTGGCTTCTCATCCATACTGACCTACTAGGTGCATAATATTGGCAATATTGTTCATCAATCAAAAGTTGTATTTCTTCATTTATAAAATGGCAGTAATATTTCTGATTAGTGTTGTTAAATTGTATAATATTCAACTTATCTTAGATAGTCAGTGTTCAATATATGAAGCATACCTTCCCAAATAAACACTGTTGCTAAAGTGAATTTCACTATTCCTAAGTAATTTAGCATCCCAATTTTCTTCCTAACATCCTATGCCCTAAATAAATTATTGCCCACCTTCCCATCCAGCTAAAATGAACTTCGATTTTCCTATTTCAGCTATTTATATTTGGGATGGAGTTTTTGTCATGTCCAGTGCTTAACAGTCTTAATTTATAGAAGACATTTTTTAAAAATCATAGAATATAGATTAATTTTTCTAGTTCCCATAGAGGTTATATCTTAAAACTATTTCCAGATAAAAACATCACCTAGTACTTTTAGTCTCCAGAATAGACTTTCTTTCTTGAGTAATTAAAYGTACTATGTATTTCATAGTTAGAAAGTAATTTCTTTGGTTTATCTATTGAAAAATCRTTGTATCCTTCCTCCAATTCAATCTAGGAAAATTTAGAACATCAAGCTAACATTATAAGGAGAGAAAGCCCCTCTCCTATGACTAAACGTTCAGGAGACAGTATGACTAGTACCCAATGATTGAGCATCTCAGAGCACTATTGCATCCATTGTAACTCTGGGAAGAGACAGCACATAAACTCGGCACACTGTTATGGACAAATATAACTGTCCTAGTTCCAAGACTATATTGGATATGAATGGTTGAGTGGGGAAATTTCAGTTTATTTAAGAGGCAGTATTGCCCATATTCTATCAGAGGCATTTTAAACATGTAAAACTAAGACTAGAGAACTCCTTGTAGTCATAGCACRCCAAGTAAAAATTATAGACAGGCATACCTTTGTAAATTTTGAAGTGAGGTATACTCGAGCATTGAATGAAATATTGGAATTCACCAAGAAGAAAAACATAGCAGGATCCTCTAAATCTAATTGATAATATCCCTGAAGTCGTTGAGGAATGTTGGTTCAAAACTCTCCAGTTTCGCCTAAACTGTACCTGCACATTAATAGCAATCTAAATTTTTAGGTGAAAATGACCTATGAACTGTTTTTCATGTTTTGCTTTCTGCTCTTTTCTTTCTTGATTTCATTAGTTCATTGATAATTTCTTTAAATCATATTCAATTCCTGACCCCACTCTTCCCAGATCCTCTAATCCTCCCCTTTCAACCTAACTTTGGGCCTATATTTGGTATGCCAACAAATAGAGTTGGTGCTTCCCATTTACTCTTGGATCTATAGACCTCCACTGAATGGTAGACAATCCACTAGACTATAGAACTTAAAGAAAACTTGAAGGAGTAGTAGATGGGGAGGAAGGATGTGGGAGGGTATAGAAGAGGTGGGAGCTGGAGGGAGGGAGAGAAAATAGCCATCAGAATGTCAGATATGAAAGAATATGTTAATTAAAAAAACAGAAAATTAACACACTTCCAAAAGTCATTTACATATAACTCTTACCTAGGAGTAGGACTGCATGCCCCTTTACTCCCTCCATGCTGTTATTTTGTCTGCCTTGAGCTTGTGCGGGTCGTGAGCAAGCTATCACAAACACTGAAAACTCATATGTGTAACTTCCCTGTTTTGTATAGAAAATACTGGTTCCTTGTAATCATACAATGCCACTGATTGTTAGTTCTGCCTCCTCTTCCACAATTACTCTTAAGCTTGGAGGAGAAGGAATGGACTATGATGTCCAATTTAAGGCTGAGCAGTCTATAGTGTCCTATGCTCTATATCTTACAAATTTTCAGACCTCTTTGTGTTAATCACCATCTTCTCCAAAAAAATCTTCCCTGCTACAGAATGAAAATTACAACCCTCTGTATATATAATGATAAGCCATTAGGAGAAGAGATGGTTTAATACTATGGCCATTTAGCAATAGTAGTAGGTTTTCCTGTAGGTCCTATGACTTGTCATACCATAGGTTCCTGACCCTAAGATCAATACTAGCTATGAGTTCATCTTGTGGAGTGATTGATTTCATCCAACCAAAACTTGGCTGTTTACTCCATGATATTTATGTCACTATTACATCACTGAGCATGACCGGCCAGGCTGGTAGTTGGTGTTGCTCACAGGGTTCAAAGTAGGGAAACTGATTAATTCTGTACTCTGATAAGGAGTACCTTAAAGCATTATAAAAGCTAGATATTAAAATGGAACTTTCAGGTCAGTACTGGCTTTAGTTTCTCCACAGTCTATGATTCAAATATGTAGAATTTTCAGCAATAAGGGTTTACTACTAAGTTCTAGAAAATAACCAACAACATCAACAATAGCCTATAATATTTAATGTCTAAAGAACCTAACAGGCCAAAAACTCCAAAAGAAGTGACCTTATTCCTGGCGCTGGGCTATTTCTTAACTTGTAGTATGTTAGAGGAACATTGTTGCCCAGTTATAGAACAACTCCATTTAAACGTTTTATATGCACTTATGTGTGTATTTTGGGAAGGTTCTACAGGAGGCTTCCATGTGACTTCTAAAAAGGTCTTTAATGTTAACTATCTTTCTGCATTTTTCTTCTCCTACCTCACCCTCCCATTTTTCCATATTTAGCCCCTCCTATTCTATTAGTTCCTTTTATAACAGTAGTACCATCTCTCTTCCCATGAAATCCCTTATGAATTGCTTGATTAATACTCAATATGGCCCCCAAAGATTACTCAGATAGTATTAAAAAAGACACTATTCTTCTTTATGGAGGGTCTGTGACATGGAACACTGAGGACACACCATTCTGTGCCACATTCCCAGCACTTGCATCAATACTAGTCAGTCATCCGCTGTGCTTCACCTTGTTTCCTTGTGGTATAAAACTAATGTCCAACATTCCCCAGAAAACCTCTATTATTGTTGTTGTTGTTGTTGTTTCTACTACTACTATTATTACCACTTAACGAAGATGTGCTGTCATTAACTATATTCATTAACAAAAAGTGTCAAGCAGCAGATTTCATAATCACCCATTTCTCCCTGAGAAGAAGCAGCATATTGGCTTTTACCCCCCTTTTATTTCTTTCAAGCAATAACTCTTTTGACTTCTAAATCAGTTTACTATTCTTTCTTGTTGTTTACATAGTCTCTTATGCAAAATATGAAACTAATAAATACTTATTCTCCAGTCACTGAGGACTTTTTTTTTTACACTTCCTTGTATCTACTCTAAATTGTAAGATTTTGTGAAGTGCTCTGACAATCCACTTGCTGTGTGATAAAACATTCCAAAAGTTATCAATATTAAATAGCAACCACATCACTGTCTCACAATCTCTGTGTTAGAAAGTTGAACAAGATTTGTCCAGGGAACATTGTTAATCTGTGTGTCATTAGCTGATACACAGCAAGCATCATCTGTGGATGAGCTCTCTGGAGAATCCAGGTTTACTTTTGATTGGTTTGGTATCTTAGAGATAATGGCTGTATGACTGGCTCAACATTATCATTGTCTGGACTACCTGCAAAAAATAAGTCTCTGTNTCTGTGACATGGAACACTGAGGACACACCATTCTGTGCCACATTCCCAGCACTTGCATCAATACTAGTCAGTCATCCGCTGTGCTTCACCTTGTTTCCTTGTGGTATAAAACTAATGTCCAACATTCCCCAGAAAACCTCTATTATTGTTGTTGTTGTTGTTGTTTCTACTACTACTATTATTACCACTTAACGAAGATGTGCTGTCATTAACTATATTCATTAACAAAAAGTGTCAAGCAGCAGATTTCATAATCACCCATTTCTCCCTGAGAAGAAGCAGCATATTGGCTTTTACCCCCCTTTTATTTCTTTCAAGCAATAACTCTTTTGACTTCTAAATCAGTTTACTATTCTTTCTTGTTGTTTACATAGTCTCTTATGCAAAATATGAAACTAATAAATACTTATTCTCCAGTCACTGAGGACTTTTTTTTTTACACTTCCTTGTATCTACTCTAAATTGTAAGATTTTGTGAAGTGCTCTGACAATCCACTTGCTGTGTGATAAAACATTCCAAAAGTTATCAATATTAAATAGCAACCACATCACTGTCTCACAATCTCTGTGTTAGAAAGTTGAACAAGATTTGTCCAGGGAACATTGTTAATCTGTGTGTCATTAGCTGATACACAGCAAGCATCATCTGTGGATGAGCTCTCTGGAGAATCCAGGTTTACTTTTGATTGGTTTGGTATCTTAGAGATAATGGCTGTATGACTGGCTCAACATTATCATTGTCTGGACTACCTGCAAAAAATAAGTCTCTGTRAAAAAGTTTCAGGCTAGTGAGAAAAAATTTTACAAGAATGTATCAGGGGGCTGAATAATTTTTCATATAGATACAACAAACAGCTGCACTACTTATGATCCAGCCTCAAAGTTTCAAAAACTATAGTCCTATATTGTTCAATCAAGCTATTACAGTCAACAGATTCAAGAAGACTATATTGGACTCCACCTTTCAATGAGCAGTGTTCTGAACTGTTTATGATCACCTTCAGTCTACACTAAGTACTRTCATTCATTTACTGAGTACTTTCTGAACCACTTAATGCATACCAAACACTGAGGTAAGCACCAAAAATCTGAAAATAGAATAATGTATACTACAAAGAAGTATCCTGTGCTGCTCTGGGATTTCTTGATACATTTTCTATTGGTTGGAAGAATGCAGAAATGGATTGGTGCTTCTCCTCTGCAATGCTCAAAAGAAGATTATTGAGAGTCAATAAGGAAAAGTTCTTAGCTACTTGACACTTTCTGGACAGCTAGTATACCTCCTGGAACATTTGACAACAATAACTGATATAGCCAACATGAGCAGAAGGCAGGTCCTTTGTTCTTATTATTAGTAGTAGTTTGCAAGCCTCCTCCATTTCAGTAGAGCATACATGGTAAAACCATTTTATGCAGTTTGAGTTGAAACAAAATGTGATTTCAAATTCTACTTTTTGACAATTCCAAAACATATATACAATTTTGAAAATTAGTAAATTCAGAGTGTTTATGAAACTCCCCCCCCCAGCATGGAATTCCACTACAGTATTAAATCATAATGACAGTATTTTCATATAACCCATGAGATAAGCTGTTCCCATGTAGCCTATTTGGGCTATTCTTGATGCTTCATTGTTTTATTTCTCTGAAACTTGATCAAATGAYCTGAAGGAATTACAAGCAATATAATTCTATAACTTTAAGATGTTTCTATACTTTACTGATGATATTATATATTTCTGTATCAATTTATTACCAAAAAGAGAATCAATTGTTATAACAATATAAGCTCAAGGCATAATTTAATGGTGCATCTAACAAAATATGATTGAATGTTTAATAAATATAAAGATGATAAACTTTATGAAATTTTTCATAAAAAATACTATCTTTATAAAATGTTATTTTAAGAAAAGTGCTTTAAAAGAAATTTACAGAGACCATTTTCTATTACAGTAGGGTTTTATTGTGATGGTAGGTTTTGTTTTGTTGTATAGTAAAATATCACACAAAAGAGAAATATTCAGTATAGGGAGAAATATAATTCCCCTTTATATAATTCAAAACCTGGCAAAAATGTTGACAAGGTTTAGTCCCTCTCCCTTCTCTTTGTTTCTATCTCTGTCTGTGTGTGTGTGCATGCAGATTACTAAAAGTCATAAGTGGGGGATGCTCAATCCAGTTAATCATGACATAACATATCCTTTAAATTTCTTTCTTCTTCAGAAAGATCTGAATATTACAAATCTAACAAAGCAAAAATCTTCTGAGAACCAGTTGGACGTTTAAATAAAATGCCACTGAGTAATTATATCCTGTTCCAAGAGGAAATGATATCTGATTTTCTAAAATTTCTCCTTAGAAAATGCCAAAAGAAAAATCTAGGGCTAAAAGCAAGCTCTGAAAAAAATACATGTTCAAAGAGCTGTGATTAGTAATAGAATAAGAACAAGATTGTTCCATAGACTTTTAGGCTTGTAGTTAATGAAATTGCAAGATATAATTCATTTCCTAGTTAACAACTTATTTTATCATCTTCATGGAAATATTTTATGGATGGATAATAAAGGACTTCAAAGAAGAAAAAATGGTCATTTTCAGATGTTAGTCATAACTTCAATCAAATGAAGGGAAAAATTGATATATTTTGATTTCTATTTTTAATCCCAACTTTCTTAACATTGAAAACATATTAAGCACTATTCAGTCTAGTTTAGATTTCCAAGTATGTCACACTATGGAAGCCCTATGCAAATTTTATGAAAATGATTAGATTAATTCTCCTTAAACCATTTTGTAGATATACATGTCATGGTTTGAGTACTTTCCAACACTATGTACTATGTTCTATGTACTTGAAGCCTGTTCAAGTCATCGTCGTTTTGGAATGATGGGTTTCTTAGACATGATTAGATCATGTGTCTATCTGTAGAAGTGAATATGTTTCTCCTAGCAGTGGATTAATTCCCAAATGAACTCATTACAAAAGTGTGGTCCTTCTCCACACCTGCCTCTCCTGCCTCTTAACCTTGTTCACTTTTTCACACTCTCCTATCTTTGGCCCATCACCAGACACTGCCTTCAATGGGACTTTCCAATCAGCAGCCACATAAGCTTATTGTCTATGTGGACTACCCAGTGCTGATTATTTTACTATTCTAATGATACAGCCTGAAAGGGTGATATCTAAGAATAGAAACAAATTTAAAATTATATTCAAGGTAAATCAAATGCATATTCCTAAGTAGATCTTAACAAACTAGAAAAAGATCAGTATACAGATCAGTATATACCAGTTCACGGTTGAAATGAAGTTTACATTAAAATATTGGATATGTAGTAACATTTGAATTTCAAATAAACAATTTTTAGTATGAGTGTGTTCCATGCATATTTGAGTCAGGATGTGATGGTTAATCTTGCTTGTCAGCTTGATTGAATCTGTCACCAAYTARGAGACATATAAACGGTATGTAAGGATATTTCCTAGAAGGATTAACTAACTGCCCAAAACAGTATCTTCCAGCTTCCAGCCTAGAAATAAACATACCCCAGGAGAAAGCTGAGCTACTTGTGGCTGCTTGCCTTTGCCCCTTGCTGGTGGGTATATCTACCCTCCTGTTGCTAATGCTGTTAGCATCTTAACTGACATCAGGACCCAACTTCTCGGCCATCTAACAGGTATTAAAGAGCAACAGTTCTCCAGGTCTTCAAAATGATACTGGAACTGTTGAAGTACCCAACTGAATTAAGGAGATACCAAAATCTCAGTATCTGCAGTGAACAGAAAGACACTGTTAGACTGCCCAATCCATATGCTATAAGCTAATTTAATAACTTTTTACTCTACATGTATTCTATCACTTTATATATCAGTATATACATATACTATAAAACTATTTATTTAAAAATCAAATTTTCCTGGTAATATTCTATTACCAGGAAGATTTCTGAGTACACCAGCCTGGTCAACAAAGTGAGTTCAGTCAAGRCTACACAGAGAAATCCTATCTTGGAACAAAAGAAAAGTCCTAAAAGTCTAAATCATCTTTTAAAACTTCAGGAAACCAAGCCAAAACAAACCAGGGACTATGTTAGTAAAATAAGAAGTATACTCAAATATATTCAATTAGTAGGAGATAATCTGTTAAAGGCAAAAAAGTAGGCAGGCAAAGTCTAAAGTTTTTGGCATATTCAAAGACAGAGAGAGAGAGGGAGAGGGA
>BDUI01008226.1:50677-60693 GCA_002335545.1 Apodemus speciosus
GTGTATATATACCACATTTTCTGTATCCATTCCTCCGTTGAGGGTCACCTGGGTTCCCTCCAGTTTCTGGCTATTATAAATAAGGCTGCTATGAACATTGTTATATTTTACTAATATTGTCTAAATTTAAGTTAAATTTGCACTTACAATAAGTTCAAGACATCAACTTATTTAATGCATTAATATTTAGTTGATAAAACCTACAATTTCTAATATTAATTGTAGTATGAAGGTCTCAACCTTCAAAAAACCTGTTTTTCTTTCACTGTGTTTTGTTCTGTTTTATTAAGATCAGGTTGCTCTGTGTAGCTCTGTATGCCCTGGAACTCCCTCTATAGACCAGGCTGGTTGCGAGCCTAGCACCTAGCTCTACCTCCTGAATGCTGCAATTAAAGGCATGTGCCTGCCAATAATTATGTATATCTTATATGTATCCATGTGCTTGTACATATAGTTTAGTACTTTCACATGTATGAATTATATGTTCCATTGGAATAACATGCTAACAAATATAATTAACTTCTTTAAGAAACAATTTTTTTCTGAGTTTATTCCTCCAAAGATAATCACTCAAGTGAAAAGTGTTTTAGTTTTTATAAAACTGCACACAGYTGACTTCATTATAATTCACCTTTTGCCAATTATGTGCATTTATATTTACTAACACGTATTGCTATAATATTGTCCAGGGTAAGAATCCAGTTTCTTCTTCAGTTCTGCTGATATTTAATTTCTATTATATGAAATGAGGTAAGTCTCACAGCAGGTTTGTATAGCTGGTGTTKTTAGTTGTCTATATTTTATGTTTTGTAGACAGAATTTGAGAGGACCTAACCAGCGGGGATCCACAGTTGACTGGATGGCATCTGAGCTGTATCACATGGAACTTCTTTCTTTAGTGATGTGAGGAATTACTGTAGAGACTAAGTCCTCATTCTGACCTGCAGGGTGTGACACCATCATGACACTAATCACTCCACTGCTTCTCACACTGTGTTCAATAGACAACTGAAATTTAAGAAATGTACCACTTGTCAAATTCAACTTTCTTGAAATGAAAATAAGTTCTCCTCTCAGAGCAGTGTCATGTTTTGAACAGTAAATTTCAAATCCTGAAAACCACTATTTTTACCGTAATATGTCTGACAATAAGCTTGTTTTAAAAAAAGAATGAGAGAGAGAGAGAGAGAGAGAGAGAGAGAGAGAGAGAGAGAGAGAGAGAGAGAAACACGACTGCCATACTGTCATTTAGGCACTGTTTCTGTGTCTGTGGATGGGATTCTTTGTTCTTCCTCACACTTGCATTTAGCGCTTTGTAATTAAACATTTCATTTATAGTGTGTATGTAGTTTGCCTCAAATACATGATCATGTTTAAGGCTCTTATATCTTATTCATAATTAAAGATTTCTAGTTCATAGTGAGAGCCTAAGTTTGTATTTCATAAACCAAAAAACGTACATTTCAAAGAGTATCACCTTTTAAAATAGTACTGTTTGTAATGAATAGAATTCCCTAATAATGCTTAATCCTTAATACTTAATCCACTATTTAAATGTTGAAAGTTTATTTTTTAATACTTTTTTTTAAAAAATCTAGTCTTTACCCCCACTGGGTTTCTGCTCTCCCATAGTTCTTCATCTCATGCTCCTCCCCTGCCTCCATGAGGCTGTCCCCTCTCTCCCTACCTGCCCCACCCCCAGGCCTTACCCTCCTTCAGGCCTCAAGTCTCTCCAAGGTCAGGTGCAGTTTCTCCCACTGAGGCCAGACCAGGCAATCCTCTGCTGTATATGTGTTCAGAGTCTCAGACCAGCTAGTGTATGCTGCCTGGTTGGTGGCTCAGTATCTGAGAGATCTCAGGAGTCTAGGTTCGTTGAGACCGCTGGTCCTCCTATAGGGTCAGCCTCCTCCTCAGCTTCTTCCAACCTTTCCCTAATTTAACCACAGGTGTCCCTGATTTTAGTTCATTGGATAGGTGTATGTTATCTGCATCTGTCTCAGTCAGCCACTTGTTGGATCTCTCAGAAGACAGCCATGCTAGGTTCCTGTCTGTAAGCAGACCACAGCATCAGTAATAATGTCAGGTCTTGGAGCCTCCTCTTGACATGGATCCCAAGTTGGGTCTGGCACTGAATTGCCTTTCCCTCAGTCTCTTCTCTATTTTTGTCCTCGCAGTTCTTTTAGACAGGAACAATTCTGGGTCAGAGTTTTTGACCTTGTAATAGCAACCCCATCCCTCCACTTGGTGCTCTGTCTATCTACAGGTGGCAGATTCTACAAGTTCCCTAGGCTCCTCAATGTATGGCATTTCATCTAGGGTCCAAGGTCTCTGGTACTTTCTAGAAGGTCTCCCCACTCCCTCTCCAGGTTGCATATTTCCATTCTGCTGGCTCTCAGGACTTCTCTTCTGCCCCACCCCATACCTGATCATGTTCTCCTCTTCCCTTCCCTGTCCCCTCTCCCATTCATGTCCCTTCCTCCTTCTATCCATCATGATTGCTTTCTTCTCCCTTCCAAGTAGGATTGCGGCATCCTCACTTGTTAACCTTGTTGAGATCTGTGGATTGTATCCTGGGTATTCTGTATTTTTTTAGCTAATATCCACTTGTTAGTGAGTATATAATATTTCATGTCCTTTTTGGTCTGAGTTACCTCACTCAGGGTCACACTTTTCAGTTCCATCCATTTGCCTACCAAACTAATTCTTAATAGCTGAGTAGTATCCATTGTGTAAAGGAACCACATTTTCTGTATCCATTCTTCTATTTTGGGACACCTGGGTTGTTTCCAGCTTCTGGCTATCACAGATAAGACATCTATGAACATAGTGGAGCATGTGCTCCTTGGTATGGTGGGGCATTGCAAAGTTTATTTTTAACAGAGACAAAGGAATTGTGTTTGTGTTAAGATGATTTGTTTTTAGATTGGAGATAACAGATGTTCTTTCAAAAATGGATATTCCTCAGACATATACTACTGTGTAAGTGATTGTACAGTTAGTCTGGCTTTTTCCTTCATTCGTCATCACTTAGTATGTGATATTAGAGTTTGTAAAATTCTTAATTTTTATTACAAATGTTATTTTGACTATACATTCTTTTCATTGATAATGTATATGATATTGAGATTAAGGAATTTATCTCTACATACCCTGGTTGTTGTGTTCAAGATGATTTAGATATGTCAATTACGTGCTAAATTATTTTTGAAATATTGTGTACAGTTTAGTAATTCTATATGTTCCATCTTTTGAGATGTGTGTTTTGATTCCACAGTATAAGAACGTGTTATTTCAAATTTCACTTTCTCCTAAATTTCTTTTTCCTTATTTTATTTTAGTTAGTTCGTTAAGATGAATTCATATTTTGCCTGTATGCATATCTATGAACCCCATACTTGGTGACCTCAAAGGACAAAGATGACATCAGAGCCCCTGTGATTGGAGGTACAGACAGTTGTGAGCTACCATTTGTGTGATAGGATGTGAAACCAAGCCTTCTGGAAGAACACCTAGGACTCTTAACTGCTGAGTGATTTTTTTCAGCTTCCAGTTACTCCTAACTTTCTATGGACTTTAGTGTTCTGTATAATAAAATACATGAAGATTAAACAATTTGGTTCCTCTGTAAAATATTGACATTTCTTGGAATAGGCATAATCAATAATATTAACAATATGGGAGATTAATATAATGGATCATTTCACATATTTTCAAAGCCTGGCAACTGTTTTTATAGTCATTAATTGATATTTGTTAGAATGTGTGGTACTTCCCATTTTGATCTCAATTTTCTAATAAAATTCTCAGTAAAGTATATGCATTAATATGTCAGTTTAAATGCTTTCCTAATGGACTTTGTTCCAATGTGACATGAAGAAAAATAATACTACTCTGTGGATGAAAGAATAATTAAAATTTTTAGTTTGCTACAATTTAAGTTGTCTATGTGGGTATGTTATTTCTTGAAACTTTTCTCAATAGTGAATTCTTGTTAAATATCTACCAGAAGATATGAAAGTGACAGTAAACAGAAAAAGACAAAACAAAACTGGAGTGATCATCAAAAAGATTCCCAGTACAAAATGCTAGCTTATTTATTTCTATGTGTTCATTTTTACATCTATTTATTTATTAATTCATTTTGACAATGCTTTTTTACTGTATGTATCCCAATATAAATGTTTATTAGCAAGGTCATATAATTGTAAGGAGTGTGACTTTTCTATAAATTTATTTCATCATTTTACTATTGTGTATTTTGTTATTTTCACAACTATTATTTATCAATCTATCTTACTATTCTGATTTTGAACTTTATATGTAAATTTTACTTCTAAAATTTGTTATGTACACTTCTTTGAACACAACCCAAATTGTAGGTATTCCTATTCAAAGGTTTTATAACAAGTCACAGAATGTGATGCATGAATCCATGGCCTCAGCAAATGTTTCCACATAATGGTTTTGTTTAAATTTTTTCTACTAGAGTTAGTCTCTCTATGCAGCTCAGGCTAATCACAAATTTACTATCTTTCTGCTGTAGACTCTCAAGGAAGTACTTACAGAACATTGTAGGACATATTGTGAATGAAGTAGGAGAGAAAAGTGTGATTTGGTGCTTTGCTTTATGGGGGAAGATACTTTTATATTTTTTTAAGACAAAAATAAGACAAGATATTTGTAAATGTTCAGCTTGTGTTATTGAAGTAATAGTCAGGGGGACAAGCTGGCAATCAGTTGCTCAGTTGTCCTGTGTGCAGTAGAAGTCCTGGGATGCATTCAGGCTATGGCATAAGAGTACCAGTAGGTATTCTGTCCTCTATGATGGGTGGTGCTGTTTTATTCACCTTTGAAATTTCACGATTGCAAAGTCAATTTAACTATTCTGTACTGACTGAAACAAAGATGAATTCTGCCAAATATTGTGGAACTTTGCCTGATTCTTTGCACCTAAATAAAAGTAAATTAGAGCCCCTTCTGCTAGATCCTTTCCTCTGGAACAGACTGCTAGCCAGTCTGATCCCCTGAAGATACCACATTCTGCATCATCCCAAGAGATCTGCTGTACTCAGGATAACTGACACCAGAGCCTGAATGCATCCCAGGAGTCCAACTGTAGGCAGGCCAAATGAGCAACTGATTGCTGGCTTATCTGCTCCACTGAAGATACCACAGCTTGAAGGCATTCTGTGCACAGGGCAATGGGGCAGCCAACACTACAGTCTAAAAACCATCAGGACTCTGTGGCATGCAAGGAAACTGACTCAACAGACTGAAAGCCTCCATGGGGTTCTGCTGTTCACAGGGAAATAGAAACCACAGTCCATAGGACACCCTGGAGAACATCTTCACACAGGACAACAGCTTTACTGTTCCTCTTCAGACCCAAAAGTCTGAAGGCCTCCCAGGAGATCTACTACAGCTAGGGCAAAAGATCAGCAGCTTCTCTGCTGCTCTGAAGACGTCCCTTCAGTTGGAAGGCCCTACAGGAGGTCTTCTATAGATAAGGCCACAGGCCTACCAGAAGACAAGAAGCAACCTAGGAACAAAAGAGGTAGACTCTAGACAGAGACAACCAGACCAGCAAACACCAGGGATAACCAGATGGCAAGAAGCAAGCACAAGACCATAAGCAACAGAAGCCAATATACATGGGGATCATCAGAACCAAGTTTTCACTGTAAGCCCTGAGTACACCAACTTACATGAAAACCAGAAAACTGACCTAAAAGGCTGTCTCATGAATATAATAGAGTCCTTTATGGAGGAAATTAATAAATCATGGAAGAAAATACAGGAAAATAGAGGTAAACAGGTAGAAACCCTTAAAGAGGAAACAAATAAATCCTTTAAAGAAATACAGGAAAACACAGTCAAACAGGTAAATAAATTGAACATATTGGTCCAAGACTTAAAATGGAAGTACAAACAAAAAGGAAACAAAAGGGAGGCAAGCCTGGAAATGCAAAACCTAGGAAAGAGGTCAGGAATTACAGATGTTAGTATCACCAGCAGAATACAAGAGATAGCAGAGAGAATCTCAGTTGTAGAAGATACCATAGAAGAGATTGACACAACTGTCAAAGAAAATTCCAAACATACATAACTCCTAACCCAAACCATCCAGGAAATTCAGGACACAATGAAAAAAATGAATAATTTGAATAGAGGAGAATGAAGATTCCCAGCTCAAAGGACTGACAATGTCTTCAACAAAATCAAGGAAGAAAACTTCCCCACCCTAAATAACGGAGATGACAATAAAGGTACAAGAAGACTATAGAACACCAAATAAATGAGAACAGAAAAGAAAACCTCTTGTCACATAATAATCAAAACACTAAACACAAAGACCAAAGAAAGAATATTAAAAGTGGCAAGGGAAAAGAGCCAAGTAACAAAGTTCTATAAAGGTAGACCTACCAGAATTACATCAGACTTCCCAACAGATACTATGAAAGCCAGAAGAGCCTGGTAAGAGATCATGCAGATTCCAAGTGAACACAAATGCCAGCTAGGCTACTATACCCAGCAAAACTTTCAATTAACATAGATGGAGAAACAAAAATAGTCCAGGGAAAAAACAAAATCTAAATAGAATCTTATCTACTAATCAAGACCTACAGAGGATCCTAGAAGGAAGACTCTAAAACAAGGAAGGTACCTATGTCAAAGAGAAGACAAGATATTAAGGATCTCACAACAAAGTCAAAAGGAGAGAGCCACAAGCACATAAAGCCACCTACAAAAACAAACATAACAGAAACCAACAGTCATCTGTCTTTAATATCTCTCAATATCAATGGACTCAACTCATCCCTAAAAAAGACATAAGCTAACAAACTAGATTTGAAAACAAGATCCAGCATTTTTGTGAATACAAGAACCACACCTCAATAACAAAGATAGACACTATTTCAGAATAAAATGGTGGAAAAAGATCTTCCAAGCAAATGGTCCCAAGAAACAAGCTGGGTTTGCCATCCTAATATTCAATAAAATAGACTTTCAACTAAAAGATATCAAGCATGATGAAAAAGGACACTTCATTTTCATCAAAGGAAAAATCCACCAAGAGAAAGTCTCAATTCTGAACATCTATGCCCCAAATGCAAGGGCACACACATTCATAAAAGAAACTTTACTAAAGCTCAAAAGACACATTGAAACCCACACAATAATAGTCTTAGACTTCAACACCCCACTCTCACCAAAAGATAGGTGATTGAAATAGAAACTAAACAGAGACATAGAGAAATTAATAGAGGTTATGAATCAAATGGATTTAAGAAGCATCTACAGAACACTTCACCCTAAAGCAAAAAAACTACACCTCAATATCTCATGGTACCAGTAACTTCTCCGAAATTGACCATATAATTGCTCATGAAGCAACCCTCAACCAACAGAAGAAGATTGAAATAATCCTACACATCCTATCAGATCATCATGGTCTAAGGCTGGTCTTCAATAACACCAGAAACAACAGAAAGCCCACATATACATGGAAACTGAACAACTCAATGATAACTTGGTCAGGGAAGAAATAAAGAAAGAAACTAAGGACCTCTGAACTTCCTGGAATTTAATGAAAATGTTGAAACATCATACCCAAACTTATGGGACACAGTGAAAGTAGTGCTAAGAGGAAAATTAATAGCACTAAGTGCCCTGGTAAAGAAACTGGAGAGATCTTACACTAGCAACTTATCACACTTGAAATCTCTAGAACAAAAATATGCAAATATACACAAGTGTAGTAGAAGCACTAAATAGTCAAACTCAGGGCCAAAATCAACCAAACAGAAACAAGGAGAACAATACAAAGAATCAAGAAAACTGAAAGCTGGTTCTTTGATAGAATCAACAAATAGATGAACCCCTTGACAAACTAACTAAAGGTCCCAGAGGCAGTATCTAAATTATCAAAATCTGAAATGAAAAGGGAGACATAACAACAGAAATAAAGAAAATTCAAAAAATTTCACATCCTACTACAAAAGCATATATTCAACAAAACTGGAAAATCTAGATGAAACAGATGATTTTCTAGACAGATACCACATACCAAAGTTAGACAAAGAGTAGGTAAACTATCTAAATGGGCCGATATCCCATATGGAAATAGACGTGATTAAAAATCTCCCAACCAAAAACAAAAAATCCCACACACTGTCAGGATGGATCAGGGGCTGAATTCTGCCAGACCTTCAAAGAAGACCTAATACCAATATTCCTCAAAATATTCCATAGACTACAAACAGAAGGAACACTAACTTATTCATTCTATGAAACCACAATTACTATGGTACCTAAACCACACATGGACCCAACCAAAAAGAGAACTTCAGACCATGAATAGCAATGCAAAAATACTCAATAAAATTCTTGCAAACCAAATCCAAGAACACATCACAACCATCATTTACCACAATCAAGTAAGATTCATCCCAGGGATGCAAGGTTAGTCCACTCTACAAAAACCATTAACATAATCCACTATATAAACAAACGCAAAGAAAAAAAAACACATGATCATCTCCTTAGATGGAGAAAAAGTCTTTGACAAAATATAGCAGCCCTTCATATTCAAAACATTGGAGAGATCAGGAATTCAAGGCCCATACCTAAATATAATAAAAGCAATTTACTACAGCCAATATCAAATTAAATGGAGAGATACTTGAAGCAATGCCACTAAAATCTGGGACGAGAAAAGGACGCTCATTCTTCCTATATCTATTCAATATAATACTTGAAATGCTAGGTAGAACAATAAGACAACAAAAAGAGATCAAGGGGATAGAAACTGGCAAAGAAAAAATAAAGGTATCACGATTTGCAGATGACATGATAATATACATACGGGACCCCAAAATTCTAGCAGAGATTTATCTTATTTATATGAGGACATTGTAGTTGTCTTCAGACATACCAGAAGAGGATGCTGGATCTCATTCCATATGGTTGCAAGTCACCATGTGGTTGCTGGGAATTTAACTCAGGACCACTGGAAGAACACCAATGCTCTTAACTGCAGGGACTAAACCACCAACCAAAGAATACACATGGAAGGACCCATGGCTCCAGCTGAATATGTAGCAGAGGATGACCTTGTCAGACATAAATAGGAGGAGAGGCCATTGGTTCTAGGAAGGTTTGACATCCGATTGTAGGTGAATGCCAAGTCAGAGAGGCAAAAGTAGGTGAGTGGGCGTTTGAGCACTCTTATAGAAGCAGGGGGACAGAGGATGGGATAGGGGGTTTCCAGAGTGGAAACTGGGAGAGGAGATAAGCCTTTGAAATGTAAATAAATAAAATATCCAATAAAAATATCTACCAGGATGTTCAACATCATTAGTCATTAGAGAAATGCAAATCAAAACAACCCTGAGATTTCACCTCATACCAGTCAGAATGGCTAAGATTAAAAACTCAGGAAACAGCAGGTGTTGGCGAGGATGTGGAGAAAGAGGAACAGTCCTACACTGCTGGTGGGACTGCAAGCTGCTACAACCACTCTGGAAATCAGTCTGGCGGTTCCTCAGAATACTGGATACAATACTTCTGGAGGACCCAGCCATACCACTCCTGGGCATATATCCAGAAGATTCCCCAGAATCCAATAAGGATACATGCTCCACTATGTTCATAGCAGCCCTATTTATAATAGCCGGAAKCTGGAAAGAACCCAGATGTCCCTCAACGGAGTAATGGATACAAAAAAATGTGGTATATATACACAATAGATTACTATTCAGTCATTAGAAACAATGAATTCATGAAATTCTTAGACAAATGGATGGTGCTGGAGAACATCATACCAAGTGAAGTAACCCAGTCTCAAAAGAATACCCATGAGAATACACTCACTAATAAGTGGAATCTTGGAACACCAAAGACACAATCCGCATACCAAATGCTGTCTGACAAGAAGGAAAAAGTGGACCCTGGTTCTGGAAAGGCCCAATGCATCAGTGTAGGGGAATACCAGAACAGGGAAGTGGGAAGGGGTG
>BDUI01008226.1:64811-76524 GCA_002335545.1 Apodemus speciosus
GGGTCTACAGAGTGAGGTCCAGGACAGCCAGGGATACACAGAGAAACCCTGTCTCAAAAAAAAAAAAAAAAAAAAAAAAAAATCCATAACATACAAGCTAAAGACCATGAAAAGATTAAATAATTCTCAAAACAATATAATTTTAAACAAAGTATTAAAGATCTAAAAAAGTACCCCTGAGTTTGTTTTGTACTAGCTGTCCATTGCTAGGCATGCCACCTACTCTTTGGTGTGCATTGTTTATCCTGTAAGCCTCCACTGGAGAAAACTAATGTTCCCTTTTCAAGTGGCTATTTGTTGGTGATAACTTCTTGATTTGAGACTGGTGCTCCTGACCACTTCTTCCTCTCAGGTCTGGGAACCTGAATGACTTGAACCTATGCAGGCTCTGTGCATGCCACAGTCTCTATGAGACCACACATATGTCATAATTTCCTTAACGTCCCATTGCAGAAGTAACTATAAGTCACAAACCCTTGCCTATAAAAATATAGAAGTTTAGTACATGTTGTTTGAGTTTCTACAGAATCAGAAAGTCATTGAGAGACCTCGGACTGGAACCTATGCTATCTGTCCCGTGTCAGTTTATTCTCATTGCCATTAATGAAGCCAGAGCTCAATGATGGCTATAAATGTTTTTCTTCCATTGGTTTAAGCATTGCTTTATTTATTTTTCTGTTATATCCATTTGAAGATTGTAAAGCCTTTGAAATTCAGACATACTGGACTTCAACACAAGTCATGAAATGTTTTATAATTTAATTTAAAATGATATGGTTGAATATGAAATGTTCTTTATACACTCATGACTGCTTAGCCCACAGCTGCTGATGCTCTTTTGAGGAAGGGGTTCTTGTGGAAAGAAGTGAACAACTGGAGGCATGGATTACAACTGGTCTCTTTCCTCCTCTCTGACTCTAGTCCAATATTATGGATATAGACTCTGCCTCATGCCCCAACCATGAAGGTAAAACCATTTTGCCTCTCATAACAGGCCTAAGATCCGTGGAGCAAAGGATGATAAACTGAAATTGTGAGCCAAACAAAATGATTCCTATAGTTACATTGTGTCTGTTGGGTATTTTACTCAGAGAAGTAAATATTTAACACAAATATTGACTTTAAAAAAAGACACGTTTTTATGGTTTGTTTTCATGCCAGCCTACCACAGGTTAGCATTACCTAAGTAGGGAGCCTTACCTGAAGAATTTTCCTGTTTGACTAGGATGGCCACCCCATTATGAAGAGCACCATTTCATAGGAATCCAGAGTTTTAAGAAGTATTTTAGAAGGAAATTTTCCCTCTTGCCTTTTGGGCACTTGGCCTCCCCTCTTGTAAGCAAGTTGATTTGCCCTCTTGTTGCTTCTGCAGTTAATTTCTTCATTGACTGTAGAAGCAGTGTTTCCAAACTTTCATCCTACAAAAGAGACCAGCACTTTTCCAAGAAGTTTTCAGCAAGACTGAGTATAATGAGGTATGCTGCCTTGGAAACTGAATAACTGCTAGTTCATGGTCCTCTAATGATAACAACTCTTTTGGGACTACTCAAGATGTTGAGACTTCCAGCCTAGAGGACAGAGTACTAGATACTCAGAGGCTAAGGTGTGATTTGACTCTCACTTGGTAAATTCTGATTTTGTGTGTGTGTATGTGTATGTGTGTGTGTATGTGTGTGTGTGTTAAAAAGAAATACCAGTATAATGTTCATCAGAGTACATGTGACTGCAGAGTGAAGTCTCTGCATAGATTCTATAAGCAGATAAGAAAGCATATGTTATCTTAATTCAGTAAAAAAAAAATTATTCTATGGAAGATACATGTTCCAATAAGAAATACAAATCAACCTGAGAAAAATTAAAAGTCTCCTTTATATGCAATTTGTTTCCATATTTTAAAAAGAATAAATTATTAATTTTAATACCAATGACACAATAGATAAATATGATTTTTCTATCTCAATGTCATTCAAAGATAACACCGTGGAGATATTGAGAGATATCTTGTACAATAAATTTAATTGYTAATAATAAGTTTGAACAGTTTATTATTGTAGATGTTAAATTTCTTATACACTTTGAATGTATGTCATCTTTAACACAGATATTTATAGACCACATAAAGCATGGCAATTAAACATTTCTGTAATAGGGATACATATTTATTAGTATAATCTTCCTGTATAACATAGTATTAGGCAAGAATTGACAGAACATAATGAGAGAAGAGGGTTTGTTGATGTCGAAGTTGTCAAATTGGATTTAGCTTTTCACCACCTCTCAGTTTGAACTTCTACACCAACTTTAAAATTCCAAATATGAGTCAAAAATGTATGTGTGAAAGAATGCTATCTTCATCCTTCAAGTGGTGGTTGGTGTTATTTCAGTGGTGCATTCATTTACTGGGAGAGATGGTGGTCTTCCATGTATATGTGGAGCTATGCAACATCAACACACTCCTGTGAATAAAAGTGTTGCTCTATCTAATGGGGAATTTCCATCAGAGTATATATGAGAGCAGAGTAAAGTCTCAGGTATCTACCTGGGTTAGGATTAACCCATTTAATATGTAGAGAGAAACACATCTTTATAATATTTCTTTTTGTTGGCTTAAAGGTAGAAGTGATAAACAGCTAATCTGTAGTCAGAACTAGTATGCAACAACAAATGTCCATCCTTCCCCATTATAAAAAATGGGGCATTTCTATATGTTCCAATCCATTATTRTGTAAACTATCATCTGCACATACAGTTATCTAAATACATTGTTTTTGCTTAGAAATATAATCTGAACTGAAGTTTTCATTTTACTTTAACAATTTACAAGGCTTTTTCTTACTGTTATTGCAGAAATAAAGATTTTTATTATGAGTAGAATATCAGATAGATTTTCATAAAATATTTTGGAAGATACATGATGAATTATTTTAGTATAATATAAAAGTTCTTACACTTAAAAATACTTTTGCCTGATGTACTTGAAAAGTGAAATCATTTCTTACTATACTCAAGTTATATTTTAGAAGAAAATATTCATACACACCATCAAAAGAAGAAAAACGAGTTTTACTCATAACCAAATGGAAACATCTGCTTTTACATCTTGGAACTCATTGTAGGTAAATGATCGTGATCGTCTCCTAAGATTTGTTGGTCTCTGAGGTCTTCCTTCTATCAAATGTAAGTAGATCTCAGATTTCAAAAAGCGTTTATAACTGTCATGTTCCATGAGCTGATACACTCTGCTTTGTGCTGGATCAAAACTGTGGAGAGTGGGCTGGGTGATGCTCTTAGCAATTACTTCTTTAGTATGAAAATCAAGGTTAACCTGCATAAACAGGAAAAAGGAATAATTATAGGATATCTAATACAATATCTTTGAGAACTATCTCATACTCTTAAAATGTTGTAGGTTGTAAAGTGTGCCTGGACTCCTGGGTATTTCCTCATAGGGCCTAGTGATCCAACATTGTATTCTAGGCTGGTATTTCCCTGGCTCTTCTATCTCTTTGTTAGTAGTTATGCTTATTCTAATTTAGTACAACTGAATAATGCAACAGTAACTATCATCTGATAATTATTTCAACTGATATATTTTCACAGTGGGAAATTAACATATCAGAAGTTAAAGTGTTTCAGTTATAAAGAAGGAGATTCTTGGGGCAATATTGTGATATCAATAAGATGTTTCTGTTCAGGCTCCTGAGTTTTCATCATGGTATTTTTTTCTCCAATCAAAACTGTGCCAACAAATATTTTCTTTCCAGCTACTGAGCAGGTGGGCATAGTCAGGAGTGCAGGGAATACAGGAGTGGCAGAGCAGCTGGGACAGGGTCCTTCTGGGCTCCATCTGTACCCAGGATCTAGGCTGAGCCACATACTCTGTGCCAGGAAAAAAATAGTCACACAGGGGAGCTGAGATAGGTTTGCAGGCCCACAGGAAAGACACATGCCATCCAGAGACAGCAGGGCCAACTAACACCAGAGATAACCAGATGGCAAAAGGCAAATGTAGGAACATTACAAACAGAAATGAAGGGAACATGGCAGCGTCCAAACCCAATTCTCCCACAACAGCAAGTCCTGGATATCCAAACACACTGGAAAAGCAAGACTTGGATTTAAAATAACAGTATATGATGCTGATAGAGGGCTTCCAGAAGGACATAAATAACTCCCTTAAAGAAATACAGGAGAATATAGGTAAACAGGTAGAAGCCTTTAAAGAATTACAGTAAAGCAAAACCAAGCAGGTGAAGGAATTGAACAAAACTGTCCAGGATCTAAAAAAGGAGGTAGAAACAATAAAGAAATCACAAAGGGAAACATCTCTGGACATAGAAAACCAAGGAAAGAAATCCAGAGTCATGGATACAAGAATCAACAACAGAATACAAGAGATAGAAGAGAGAATCTCAGAAGCAGAAGATAGCATAGAAAGAATTGACAAAACAGTCAAAGAAAATGCAAAAAGCAAAAAGCTCCTAACCCAAAACATCTAGGAAATCCAGGACAAAATGAAAAGACCAAACACTAGGATTATAGGTATAGAAGAGAGTGAGGGCTTCCAACTTAAAGGGCCAGTTAATATCTTCAACAAAATTATAGAAGAAAACATCCCTAACCTAAAGAAAGAGATGCCCATGAACATACAAGAAGCCTACAGAACTCCAAATAGATTGGACCCAAAAAGAAATTCCTCCCATCACATAATAATTAAAACACCAAATGCACTAAACAAAGAAAGAATATAAAAACTAGTAAGGGGCCAGGCAGTGGTGGCACACTCATTTAATCCCAGCACTTGGAGCTCCTGTGACCAAGCAGCCAGTTCAGCCAGGTACACAGGGAACACCAGAGAAAGATTGCTTGAGACACAGTCTGCCTGGGTTTCTTCTGCACATACAAGCTGGGCAGCTCTACAGCTGTCTGGGCACTATCCTGCAAGGGAGCATTTGACCTGCAGGGAGTCCTGCGCTTAGAGGGAGTCCTGCTCTCAGAGACCTGTGCCATATCCAACATGGGGAAGATCCCACTTTCTGATACTCTCTAGAGAACTGGCAGGAGCAGTTTAATAGCCACTGCCTTGATCCATGGGATGTGGTAGACCTGTGGCACATCTGACAGGAGAAAGATCCTACTTCTTGATACTCTCTGGAGAACTGGTAGGAGCAGATTATTCAGTAAGAATCATCCCAAACCCCTAGAGGCACAGAAGTGCTCACTACCCAGCAACCTCCAGATCACCACTCCTCTTCATTCCCTTCTAACCCTCCCTCCTCCACTGCCACTGCCCCATTCTGTCGGATGTGGTAGACCTATGCCCCTTCAGACATGGGGAAGAGCCTACTTACTGATACTCTGTAGAGAATGGGCAGGAGCATGGCATTCAAGAACTGGCAGGAACAGGTCATTCGAGAACTGGTACCAGTAGGTGTATTTGAACTAATAGAGGTGGGGCATTTGAGAACGTGCATCAGCAGAGCATTTGAAATTCAGCAGCAGCAGAACAGWTGAGAAATAATAGCCTGCAGGGCATTTGACCCTTGCCAAGTCTGCCACAGGACAGACCCTGATGCTTCCTAGAGAACCACCTGTTTGCAGAGCATTGGAGAGAAAGGGAACCCCAGGAGTACAGAAACACAGGCATGCAGGACAGAGAAGATAGAGACAGTGAGAGCAGCTAACACCAGAGATAATGAGATGGCCAAAGGGAAACACAAGATCATTACCAACAGTAACCAAGGCAACAGAGCACCATTAGAATCCAGTTCTCCCACAACAGCAAATCCTGCATACTCCCATCATAGCAGAAAAGCAAGAGCTAGATTTAAAATCGCATCTCATATTGTTAAGGACTTCAAGAAGGACATAAATAATTCCCTTAAAAAATACAGAAGACCATGGGTCAACAGGTAGAAGCACAAAAATCCCTTAAAGAAAGACAAAAGAATATAGATCAAAAGGTAGAAGACCTTAGAGGAAACACAAAAATCTTTTGAAGATATATGGGAGAACATGGATGAACAGGTAGAAGCCCTTAAAGAGGCAATACAAAAATCCCATAGGGAATTATGGGAGGACATGGGTCAACATGCAGAAGCCCTTAAAGAGGAATCATAAAAATCCCTAAAGGAAACACAGGAGAACATGGGTCAACAGGTAGAAGCCCTTAAAGAGGAAACAAAAAAATTCCTTAAAGAATTCCAGGAAAAAACAAACAAACAAGTGAAGGAACCCAACAATACTATCCTGGATCTAAAACTGAAAATAGAATCAATATAGAAATCACAAAGTGAGACATCTCTGAAAATAGAAAACCTTGGAAAGAATTCAGGAGTCACAGATGCTAGCATCAACAACAGAATACAAGAGATAGAAGAAAGAATCTCAGATGCTGAAGATTCCATAGAAAACATTGACTCAAGAGTCAAAGAAAATGCCAAATGCAAAAAGCTTGTAACCCAAAACATCCAGGAAATCCAGGATACAATGAAAAGACCAAACCTAAGGATTATAAGTATAGAAGAAAGCAAGGATTTACATCTTAAAGGCCCAGTAAATATCTTCAACAAAATTATAGATGAAAACTTCCATAACCTAAAGAAAGAGATGCCCATGAACATCAAGAAGCCTACAGAACTCCAAACAGATTGGACCAGAGCAGAAATACCACTTGTCACATAATAATCAAAAGACCAAATACACTAAACAAAGAAAGAATATTAAAAGCACTGGGAGAAAAAGGTCAAGTAACATACAAAGGCAGACCTATCAGAATTACTCCAGACTTCTTACGAGAGAATATGAAAGCCAGAGGAGACTGGGCAGATGTCATACAGATCCTAAGAGAACATAAATGTCAGCCCAGACTATTATACCCATCAAAACTTTCATTTTTCATAGATGGAGAAAACAAGACATTCCATGACAAAAGGAAATTTACACAATATCTTTCGGCAAATCCAGCTCTACAAAGGATAATGGGTGCAAAATACCAGCACAATGCAGCAAACCACACTGTAGAAAAGTCAACAAGGTAATATTTCAACAAACCCAATAGAAGATAGATACACAACCAGAATTTCACCTCTAACTAAGAAGATAACAGTAAGCAACAATTGCTTTTCCTTAATATCTCTTAATATCAATGTTCTCCATTCCCCTATAAAAAAGACATAGACTAACTGACTGGATACATAACAGGACCCAACATTTTGCTGCATACAAGAAATCCACCTCAGTGACAAAGACAGTCAATATTTAAGATTCAAAGGTTGGACAACAATTTTCCAAGCAAATAGTCCCAAGAAACAAGCTGAAATGGCCATTCTTATATCAGATACTTTCAACCAATAGTTGTCAAAAAAGATAAGAAGGGACACTTCATACTGGTCAAAGGAAAAGTCTACCAAGATGAACTTTCAATTCTGAACATCTATGCTCCAAACACAAGGGCACCCACATTCATTAAAGAAACTTTAATAAAACTCAAAGCACACATTGCACCCAACACAATAACAGTGGGAGACTTCAACACCCCACTCTCAAAAGTGGACAAATCGTGGAACCAGAAACTAAACAGAGATGCAGTGAAACTAACTGAAGTTATGGACCAAATGGATCTAAGAGATATTAATAGAACATTCTACCCTAAAGCAAAGGAATATACCTTCTTCTCAGCACCTCATGGTACTGTCTCAAAAATTGACCATAAAATTGGTCACAAAATGGGCCTCAACAGATACAGAAATATTGAAATTATTCCATGCATCTTATCAGATCACCATGGCCTAAGGCTGGTCTTAAGCTCAAACAAAAGCAATGGAAAACACACAGACACATGGACCTTGAACAATGCTCTCCTCAATGATAGCTTGGTCCAGGAAAAAATAAAGACAGAAATTAAAGACTTTTTAGAATTTAATGAAAATGAAGACACATCATACCAGAATTTATGGGACACAATGAAAGCAGTGCTAAGAAGAAAACTCATAGATCTGAGTGCCTCCAAAAAGAGAACGGAGAGAGCGCACACTAATAGCTTGACAGTGTACTTGAAAGCCCTAGAACAAAAGGAAGCAAATACCCCCAAGAGGAGTAGACTTCAGGAAATAATCAAATTTAGAGCCCAAATCAACCGAACAGAAACAAAAAGAACTATACAAAGAATCAGCAAAACAAGGAGCTGGTTCTTTGAAAATATAAAAAAGATAGATAAACTCTTAGCGAGACTAACCAGAGGGCACAGAAACAGTATCTAATTAAAATCAGAAAGGAAAAGGGAGACATAACAACAGAAACCGTTGAAATTAAAAAAAAATCATCAGATCCTACCACCAGAGCCTATATTCAACAAGGTGTGAAAACCTGGATGAAATGGACAGCTTTCTAGATACATACCAGGTGCCAATGTTAAAACAGGATGAGATAAATCATCTAAATTGTCCCACAAGTCCTGAGGAAATAGAAGCAGTCATTAATAGTCTCCTATCAAAAACAAAAACAAAAACAAAAACAAACAAACAAACAAAACCCAGGACCAGATTGGTTTAGCGAGGAATTCTATCAAATCGTCAAAGTAGATTTGATACCAATACTTTTCAAACTTTTCCACAAAATAGAAACTCAGGGAACACTACCCAACTCATTCTACGAAGCCACAATAATGCTTATACCTAAACCAAACAAAGACCAAACAAGGAAGGAGATTCTGACAAATCTCCCTCATGAACATTGATGCAAAAATATTGATCAAAATCCTGGCCAAATGAATCCAAGAATGCATCAAAACTATAATTCACCACGATCAGGTAGGCTTCATCCCAGGGATGCAGGTATGGTTCAATATATGGAAATCTGTCATTGTAATCCACTACATAAAAAAACTAAAGGAAAAAAATCCACATGGTCATTTCATTAGATGCTGAAAAGGCTTTTGACAAAATCCAGCATCCCTTCATGATAAAAAGTCTTGGAGAGATTGGGAATCCAAGGCCCGTACCTAAACATAGTGAAAGCAATACACTACAAACAGATAGCCAACATTATGTTAGATGGAGAGAAACTTGAGGCAATCCCACTAAAATCAGGGACCAGACAAGGCTGCCCAATTTCTCCCTATCTATTCAATATTGTACTTRAAGTCCTAGCCAGAGCAATCAGGGAGCAAAAGGAGGTCAAAGGTATACAAATTAGAAAGGAAGAAGTCAAAATATCACTATTTGCAAATGATATGATAGTATACTTAAGTGACCCCAAGACTTCCACCAGAGAACTCCTAAAGCTGATAAACAACTTCAGCAAAGTGGCTGGATATAAAATTAACTCAAGCAAATCAGTTGCTTTCCTCTACTCAAAGGATAAAAGAGGAAAAAGAAATTAGGGAAATGACACCCTCCACAAAAGTCCCAAATAATATGTCATACCTAGGTGTGACCCTAATGAAGCAAGTGAAAGATCTATATGACAAGAACTTTAAGTCTCTGAAGAAAGAAATCAAAGAAAGTNTTTCTTTCTTTCTTTCTTTCTTTCTTTCTTTCTTTCTTTCTTTCTTTCTTTCTTTCTTTCTTTCTTTCTTCCTTCCTTCCTTCCTTTCCTTCCTTCCTTACATCCTTTATTTCTCTCTCTCTTTCTCTCTCCTCCTCTTTCTCCTCTTCTTCCTCTTCCTCCTCATCCTCTTCTTCCTCCTCTTCCTCTTCTCTGTCTCACTGTTTTTCTGTCTCTGTCTCTCTCTCTCTCTCTCTGTCTGATGCTGAGGATTATTGAATTTAGGTCCTCACACATCCTAGGTAAGTGCTGCAGCACTCAGCTATATATCAAACATAAAATGTTTTTAGTAAAAATTGCTTAAACCAAAGTAAATTCCTAATTATCATTCTGTTTTCCCTTTATATATCATATTTATTTGCCTCACACAGAGACTTCTTAAAGATTTATTATAGTTTTCTCCATTAATTAATTTATTCACTTTGCAACCCCTCTCCTCCTACCCTACTCTCATATGGCCCATCACCCCCACCATTTCCTTTACCTCAAAAAGGGGGAGGTCCTCTCCAGGTACTAACCTACCCTGGCACAATAAGTCACTGTAGGACTAGACACATTCTCTCAGACAAGACAGCCTACTCAGGGGCACAGGATCTATAGTCAAGCAAAAGAGTCAGGCTTGACCCAGACCCTATTTGGTGGGAGACCTCTATGATGACCAATCTGCATATCTACTATACATGGGTATTTGGGAGTAGAAGGCTTAGGGCAGACTGTTGTATGCTCTTAGGTTTGTGGTTCAGACTGTGCAAATTACCAAGGGTACAAGTTAGTTGACTTTGTTGGTCTTGTAGAGTCCCTATCTCATCCAGGTTCATCAATCCATCTGCTCTCTCTCTTTCATAAACATTCCTGAGCTCAGTCAAATGTTTGTGACTGTGGGTCTCTGCAACTGTTTTGACCAGATACTGGATGGAACCTCTTAGAGTACAGTCTAGGCTTCTGTCTGTGAATTCAGGCTGACAAATACAGACATAGCCTAAGGTTTCAAGATAGTTGAAGGAGGAAGACAGATTTGAAACATGTTACTATTGATCCTTTGAGGACAGTCTTATAGCCAGGCAAGACCCAGTGGAGAGATAAGGACACCAACACACCCACAAAACAGTTGACTCAAAATTAGTCCTGCCTACAATAAGTGCAGGGAATGGCTAACCAATGACTGGCCCAACTTGAAATACATCCAATAGGCAAGAATCAATCCCTGACGCTATTAATAATACTCTGTCATGCTTGCAGCTCCCCAAAACAGATGCAGAGACCCACAGCCAAACAATACACTGAGTTTGGAAAGTTTTAAGGAAGAGTTAGAGAATGGAACCCAGGGTTGGCAGGGAGTGTGGTGTGGATGAAATATAAGGACTCCACAATAAGCCCAGCAGAGTCAACTAAGCTGTACTCTTGAGACTGAACCACCAACCAAAGCATATACAAGGGCTGGATCTAAATACCTCCATCCATTTTGTAGTGATTTTCACGTGTGTCCCCCAACAACTGGAGGTGAGGCTTACACTGACTATGTTACCTAACTGTATATCCTGCTCCCCTAACTGGGATGTCCTGTCTGATCTCATTGGGAGTCGATGTACCTAGTCTTAGAGTGACTTGATGTGTCAGGATTCATTTTACATAAAAAAAAAAATCAGATATCTCTTCAATTCTTGCCAAAACAATGCTATGCACAAGTATTTTCCACAAGATAACATGCTTGACACAGTCAGTAATTTGGACAAAGACCTTGATGATCTAAATGAAACTTTTAAGATTTGTTTTTTATTTTATTTCTATTGAAAGTAAAGTTTTTTATATATTTTCTAATCATAGTTTTCTCTTCCTCACCTCCTCCCACATCCTCCTTACCTTCCCACCCATCCTATTTTCAGTCTTCTTTTTCTCTCTTTAGAAAAAAGGATCAAAAAATCCTTTAGTTTAAAAGAGAGAGAGAGGGAGAAAGAAAGAAAAAACAATCTGTCTCGGTGCATCTCCTATTCTCCATGTCTCTGACTCTGCTTCTGTCTCCCTTTCTGTCTCTTTCTCTTTCTCTCTCTCTCTGTCTCTCTGTCTCTCTGTCTGTCTGTCTGTCTCTCTCTCTCTCTCTCTCTCTCTCTCTCTCACACACACACACACACACACACACACACACACACACACACACCCCATAAAAATA
>BDUI01008227.1:26762-39417 GCA_002335545.1 Apodemus speciosus
GCTGGCTTACAGGTTGAGAGGTTCAGTCCATTGTCATCAAGGCAGAAGCATGGCAGCATCCAGGCAGGCATGGTGCAGGAGGAGCTGAGGGTTCTTCATCTTTATCCAAAGGAAGCCAGGAACAAACTGGGAATGCTCAGGCATCTAGGAGGAAGATCTCCAAGCCCATCCCCACAGTGATACACTTCCTCCAACAAGGCCACACCTTCTAATAGTGCCACTCCCTGGGACAAACATATATAAACCATCACAGGAATATAGACTTGATTTTGTGATTGAAATAACACTGGATATCTCTAGTACTTAAGAGTAAAAGAAAAATTACGAAGCTTGTTGTAATTGTAATTTCATGTCAAGAAAAAGTATTTCCTCAGTGAGGGTCAGGGGGAAACAAAGTAAATTTCATGTGAAATAAATATCATAGATTGCACTTTTCTAAGTCAATAATTGGCTTTTTCACAGATACTCAGTGAGTAGACCAGTAGTTTCTAGCACTTTATTGGTCCACATTAGAAAGTGTGGACTATGAAACTGTTATACCTTTTTTTTTAAGTTCAGAAGCTGAGACACTCTGATCTGGATGGTGTGGAGTTCAAGAATAAAACTGATTAGAATGCAGATTGGTACCACTTATGGTAAAGATTGGGTACACTTAATTTTCTTCAGGAGAAACTTGGCAGAGCCAGAATTTTCACACCAAATATCACCCCATTTGTGTGATTTCTGTCATGTGAATACTAAATGTCTCTATCAAGAAAATTGTATTTACCTCATTTTATAAAAAAAAAAAAAAATTTCTAGTAGCAAGTCCAATAAATACTTTAACCAAGTTGATGCCATCAAGGTAAGCATATAATTTTCACAACATGTTTTGTCAAGGTGCATATGTATTAGCTGCTGTTGTTTACTTTGGAATGGTCTTGTTTGGTTTGTATTTTTGAGATAGAGTCAAAGCCTGGCTTTGAGCATATTTGTTACCTACAAAGGCCCTGAAGTCCTGACCTTCTGCCTCCATCTCTAAGAGGCAAAATTGAAAATTTTTTATTGTAATGTTTCCAAAACTTGACTAAAATCGAGAAGCACAGAAAAGTTAAAGCATCAATCAGGCACACTGTCTTAATCACTTATGTGTATCCAGAAAGAGAGTATTGATAGTACTTCCGAGAGCTTCATATCTGGTAGCTAGTGGTACTAAAGCATCTACCCATGTCCCTTTCTTCATTCTTCCGAGATAAAAGAAGGTGCCTACTGAAGCTCATGTATAGAAGGAGACAATTACTGATTTGAAATAGCTCTAGATGAAAAATGAAAGAGACATTTATACCCTACTATGGCTTCATTTCTAATTACTCGCTTGAGGATCCAGAGAAAGCAAAGGATCTGAATAAAGATTTGTCCCCATTGAATGGAATACCTCTGAAAGCAGATGTTCTTGTTCTTTAGAATCCTCCTGGTGTTAAAATACCTACCTGTATTCGGATGGAGAATGGACAGGCACTTGAGAGAAGCAGAGGAGAGAGGACAAGGTGATTTGAAAAAGAAGGAAGAGGAAAGAGAAAGAAAAACTGTGGAAGAATTGTGACCCAAATGTTACTAAGAATTGAGAAAAGTGACTTCTACACTGAGTATGGTCCTATGACTCAGCAGGAAAGGATGGGCAAAAGAAGGCATTGAGTGAAAAGGGAAACATGACTCAAGAGTACAACTGAGCATCTTCAAGCCCAGTGACCTGGCAAGTGCAGGGAGAATATCTCTCTTTACAAGAGGCATCTTTCCTCAAGGCACCAGGAGCCTGCTGGGTGAGCCACAAAAGACCAACAGGAGAAACCACAGAATGGAGGAAATAGTGAAGGCAGCTGGTAATTAGAATATTCTTGTCCCAGAATGGATGTAACCTGGTGAGGATGGCTTTAGAAACGTAATCAATCTTACACAGCAAGCAGCGGAGAACTACTTCTCCATCCTCATGTTGTCATTAAGCGATTTCTTGAACTCCACAGTGGGAAAAGGCCATTGTCCTCAAGCTGCCTAAACAGATCTGGCCTACTTTTAGCAAATAGCTTTGCACAGGGTGTGACAACTGAAGCTGATGAGCGTTTACAGCAAGTGGTATCGGTCCCATACTTTATCTTTATGTGTTGTCTTGATCTTTCCATTTCCAAAGGAACATGCTATCTAATGTTTGCTGGGACATAATCAGAAAGCATTTCTAGTATGTCAAAGAGAGTCTGAAGATACGTGTTCTTATTCAAGCCTAACCGTTAATCACATAGGTGGCCCTGGAACGTTAAAAGTGAAGCTTCTGAAAGTTCAGTGTATTTGTTTAGCTCTGCCAGATGCCAAAAAGGGAGCTTAGTAAAACACTAGTGTTCTTAATATAAAATTTACAAACACAGTGAATACACACATACACACACAGACACACAGACACACACACACACACACACACACACGCACACACACACACACACACACACACACACACACACGCACACAAATAGAACCCTTTCAGTGTCAAATAATTTTTAAACATAGGTTTTTACCAAATAACACTGAAATTTTGATGTTTTAAATATTCTTTTTAAAATTTTTTATTGGTTATTTTATTTATTTACATTTCAAATGTTATCCCTCTTCCAAGTTTCCCCTCTGCACACCTCTTGTCCCCTCCCCCTGTTTCTATGAGTGTACTTTCCCACCCACCTCCACTCCTGACTCACAGCCCTAGCATTCCCCTACACTGGGGTATCAAGCCTCACAGGACCAAGGTCCTCTCCTCTCATTGATGTCCAATAAGGTCATCCTCTGTTACATATACAGCTGGAACCATGAGTCCCTCCATGTGTATTCTTTGGTTTGTGCTTTAGTCCCTGGGAGCTCTGGGGAATTTAGTTGGTTGACATTGTTGTTCTTATGCGGTTGCAAACCCCTTCAGCTTCTTCAGTCCTTCCCCTAACTCCTCCATATGCAGTCACCAAACCCAGATACTGTTGCTGATGCCAAGAAGTACATGCTGATAAGAGCCTGATACAGCTGTCTCCTGAGAGGCTGTGTCAGTGCCTGACAAATACAGATACTTACAGTCCTTAATAATCTTACGGCACTGCCAGGTGTGTGGGATTAAACAGCCAATGTGCTGGTTTAGATCCATTGAGGTCATCAAGGTTATATGTCAATGCTATCTGTAACTGACTCTTGGATTTAATATTATGAGAGCATATGGATTTTAAATTCCTAATTAGAAAGCTTAACTGCTCCTAAAAAGAATGTAAATTTCATCTTCTCTATTTTTAGGGAAAACATTATTAAACCAAACAAGAAACTTTGGCCCAGTTAATACAAACTCAGAGGTCTCCCTTTCTGGTTGTACAAAATGACATTTTCCTTAGGGTTCCTATCATTCTGATAAAACACTTACTAAAAGTAACTTGGAAACGAGAAGTTTTATTTCCTCTTACAGCTCTGAAGTCTCACTCCATCACTGAGAGAAGTGAGGATATAAACTCAAGGCAGAGCAGGAATTGAAAGAGAGGCCATGGATCTCTACATATTGTCTTGCTCCTCACAGATTGCTTAGCTTGCTTTCAGTCTCCCATGACCAAGGATGGCACTATACCCTTGTGGGATGGGCCCACCCTCATCAATTATCAATTATGAAAAAGTAATACAGGCCTGCCTATAGGCAATCTGACAGAGGCATTTGCTTTTTTCAATTGAGTATCCTCTTCTCAGATAATTCTAGCTTGTGTCAAGTTGACAAACAAATACCAACCATTACAACATTTTCTCAAAATAATGTATTTTGTCGTTTTTTTTTTTTATGGTGTAAATATTGGACTTGTCTTTCCTTACTGGCTAGCCATTTTCAACAAATGTCAGTCTGAGAGTGTAGTGTCTACACTTGATACCAAAATAGCATTTATTTTATATTTATATTTTCTTGAGATCAGTTTATTTCATCCTCATTAATAAAATATGTTGTTTTAAAATTAAAGTTTCAGATTCAATAATATAAAATTATAAAACTGTTCTGTAATATTTTTAGCTGTCCCAATTGGATGGACTAATTTGCTTTCCTAGTGGTATACAGAATACCCTTATGTTCAAGAGTAAGCATTATATTATTTTTAAGGGCTAAAGGAATATTAAGGCTGTAACTGCTAGGCTTATTAAGATGGATTTAAGGTGAACAATTTACATTCCCCTTGGAGTCCTTGGGGGTGGCTTAATATTTTCTGCTATTACACAGTCTTGCCGAAGATCCTGGTGTGGTTCTGTGTACCTATCATGATGGCTAACTACTACCTCTTGTTCCAGTTTCTGTGAGGAAATGGTCTCCATGGGCCCTTACATATGTGTATTGCACATGAAACTCATGACATACACAGACTCACCTACACATAAAAGTGAATGTTTGAAAAAATAACTCCTGTTGGAAGCAGAATGTGTGGAGAGGACCATTTGCTCAAGGGTATAATAGCTCTAGTTTTGGAGCTGGGTGTTTCTCCATTTCTCGGGCATCGAGCTCCAATTAATAGAACGCACCACACACTTACTTCTTTGCAGCACACAGCTTTATTTGTTGTTGATAAAAGAGCAGTTTGACCCCATTTGCTGGGAAGTTAAACTGTACGGTAAATGCTGGTATTATTTTTTTTAAACTCTCACCTATGTTGTTGTTCTTGTCCCGACATGTCTTTGTTCAAACAATGGATGTGCGATGGGGAGGGGTAAATAAAAACAGCAGAACCAAATAACTATGTTCCACGAACTGTATTAAAATAATACTTAATGGCTATAATCTACTAGAGGAAAACAAAGATTGAGGCAAAAGTCCACAGGTAAAAAGCTGTGAAGGCTTGAGAAGCAATCTGTCGCTAAGGCTGAGCAAAGCTAGGGCCTCTGCTACTGGAGGTCATTCTGCTTCTGGCTGCCAGCTCAACCAGTGGCATTGAACTTCATGACACACAAGTAATGCGCTTGAATAGAAACTCCCCATACACATCAACCTTTACCATCTTAATTTGTGGTAGGATAGAACCTAGTGAATATTGTGGCCAATTCATAGCCACATGTTTCTAGTTGAGGAGGACCCAAGTCAGAAGAACTACTCTAGGGCCCTCAGGTGATTGGGTCCAGTATTCCCCAGCTAATAAAGACAATTACATTTTTTTCTTTTTTTAATTTTATTTTCTATATTCTTTGTTTACATTCCGAATGCTTTCCCCTTTCCCAGTTTCCCCCTCACCATATGTCCCCTTCCCTCTGCCCTTTCCCCAATCACCCCTCTTCCATTTTTGACACTAGAGTGATTCTCCACCGGCCCAGGCCCAGCCCCGCTCGCCCGCGCCCCAGGAGAGACGGAAAAGGAYACCGGGGACCCTCCCAGGCCTGTGGCTCGCAGCTGGACACCCTGGACACCACAGGCAGGTGGGAGGCCTGCACTCCTGGGCGGGCCCAAGCCCACAAAGAGCGGGCTAAACTTCTGACCCTTTGGGGTAATTTAAGAGTTAGGCACAGGGGATCCCTAGGCCGTAATTCTCATCTTTTCATTTCCCACTCCTTTTCTTGTTAATAGCTCTAATCTTAGAACTAGGAGAATTGCTGGTATTATAATTCATAAAATTTCAAAGGCTAGAAGCTGGCGATCGCGATGAAACCCATGCAGAATAACTTCTCCTCCAGCTCTCCTCACACACGAGTTGCCGTGAGGGTTGTATCTTGTCACGTCCTGTACAAGGTGGTTGTTTAACATTGTGCTCCAGCGCCTCACTAAGTACCGTATCATTCATTGGACATGACTCCCTGAAAATTGCTTTTAAAAGTTTGTGCCAAAAAAAAGGTCCATGAAAGGAACAATTTACTGTCCTTTAGCTATTAAGATACTGAGAACTGTCACTTCAGGAAATTGGATACCGTACCGTGGAAAACATGTTGTTCTGGAGTTTGGTTATAGCAGTTCCTACCTGTCATCCATCACTCTGCGTGCACTGCACTTAGTCAGTTGTTAAACTGAACAGTGAACTGAACATCGTCCAGATGTCAGAGAAGAGAATACCGATGTCTCCTGGGATTGTTTAAGTCTTAATGAGTTGAAAGTGCTGATATCTGCACTAACCCTGGCCATTTATAATTGGGATGATGTAATTAGATACGCTATTTATTCAATCCTGTATTTTCCCTCTACGGTTACTATAGTTTAACTCATGGACACTGTCGGTCGCCACTTGTGAATGGTATGAAAAGGTGTGCATTATGTTCCCTATTTCTTCTCCTTCTGGCATTATCTGCTTATTAAGTTTCTGATAAAAAGTTTCTATTGTACTAAACTTTTCATTTGTAATGAATTAAAATATTGATAAACGTGAAACAAATAAAACATATACTATAACAGTAGCCTCAATTAGAATTTTGGACAATGCCCCTGCACCAATGAGTTTGAGGCTCTTTCCTACTTTCTCTTCTATTAGATTCAGAGTTTGGACTTCTATTAGTATCTGGCTTGGACTTGAGTAACCCACAGACTGTAAAGTAAGAAATGTAACAAGTAGAAAGGCCCAAGTGAAGATGCTTCAATTCCACTTAGAAAGGGGAAGGGAATAATCACAGGAGGCAGAGGGATGGAGGGACATGGGTGGAAAAGGGGAAATAGGGTCAGGCTTGGGGACGAATAGGAGAGAAATCCAGAAGGCCAATTCCATTCATTCCAGACAATGAATGGAAATAAGCAACCTCAGGGGTGGGAGGTGCAGGGACCCTCTAGAATGTCCCAGAGACATGGGAAGTGAGAGACTCTCAGGACTCATTGGGGGAGACATTAGCCAAAATCCACAACATTGGGGAGAGTCCACCTCCAGCAGTTAGACAGTACTTCAAGTGAAGGGACTGGGTTACTAATGCACAGTCAAAATTTCGGATCCGGAATTCTTCCCATCTAAAAGAACTGCAGGGACAAAAATAGAGAAGAGACTGAAAGAAAGGTGGCCCAATGACCAGCTCAACGCGGGATTCATCTCATGGAGAGGCAACACAATGTGACACTATTACTGATGCTATGTTGTGCTTACAGACAGGAGCCTGGCATGGCTGTCCTCTGAAAGGCCAACCAGCAGCTGACTGAGACAGAGGCAGATACTTATACCCAACCATTGGCTTGAAGTCAGGGGACCCCTATGGTTGAATTAGGGGAAGAATTGGAGAAGCTTAAGAGGAGAGCATCCCCATAGAAAGACCTGCAGTCTCAACTAACCCAGACCCCAGAGAGCTCCCAGAGACTGAGCCACCAACTAGGCACATGCATGGGCTGGTCAGAGTCCCCTGTCATATAATACAGCAGAGGGCTGGCTGTCTTATCTGGCCTCAGTGGGAGAGAATATGCTTAGCCTTGTTGAGATTTGAAGTGCCTGAGGAGGGATATTATCTACCCAGAGGAGAAGGGTAGGTGGGAGGGAGCAAGGATTATGGGAGAGGGTACCCGGGATGGAGGCAGTGAACAGAATGTGAAGTGAATAACGTAAATAATAATAATGATAAATTAAAAATTCATATGAATAGTTTTCAAATAAATTAAAATAATTATTAAAGAATTTTAACTTTGGCACGTAATATTCAACTATCTGGTGCTATTAGTTAGATGTTGACAAATTTCCCACTCTGGAGGATATCGAAACTTTACATATGATATTAGAATAAGAATTGCTGTAGTTATTTTTTAATTAAAAWTTTTGTCAGGAAAGATAGTGTTTATAATTAATAACATTTTTATTTCATTAAAATTATCCTTTACTTCTTTTTTTTTGTTTTGTTTTGTTTTTTGAGACAGGGTTTCTCTGTGTAGCCCTGGCTGTCCAGGAACTCACTCTGTAGACCAGGCTGGCCTCGAACTCAGAAACCCGCCTGCCTCCGCCTCCCAAGTGCTAGGATTACAGGCGTGCGCCACCACAYCTGGCTTATCCTTTACTTCTTAATATAATAATTCTTAATTGATTCTCCAATTTGAACTATCTTGATGAACGTCAGCTCCTGCTGATTCATTCTTCCTCTTGCATATTCTTCCTGCTTCCCTCTCACAAATATGGAATGTCTCTTTTGCTGCTGTATGACCGGAGAGATCAACTACCTTTCATAACTTTATATAATTTTTAGAACAGTTTTACAGGGATTGATAGCATTTCTTTTGAAGTATTTGAGGAATTTGACTGGGAAACCCATCAAGTTTGGATCCTATATAAACATGATTGATATGTAAATATAAATTCCTATCATTAGTTTTGGCAAATTGATATTTTCAGTTGACCATTAATATTTATTGAAATAATGTTATATGAGTATCCCTATACTATTATTTTATCATCTGTAGAATCTATATGGGTTTATTCCTAATAGTATAGCTTTTTATCAGTTTATATATAAGCTTAATATAATATATTAATTTACAATTAATCTAATAAAATACATATTTTGTTATTTCTTTTATAATTCATGTAACAGCTACTATTTCATCTTTTCATCTGGCATCTATATCTTGTTTTTAAAAAGGGCACATATCCTTTTTCTTCTGAGGCATATATCTTCTTACTCTTTTATATTTTTCAGTTACATTAATGTATTTGAATTTCAGTTTCTTCACAGTTTTGTATCTAGTATTTTATCATGTGAAGCTTAATATGGCTACAATAAGGACCCACCTGTGAAGAAAGTACTATTCCATGCATACTGTAACAAGCTTCACTTTGGTGATTGGTGAAGTACTTAGATCTTACCAGTGTCAGCCATCTTTTATARCTCYRAGAATGCATTGCTGATTTTGATTTAACCAAGAAGGTAGTCATTCTCTTCTAATCTTATGAAATGATTTTGTCATTCTGACTATACCTCAATCACATGACTGAGTAAKTTTTAAAAGGCCAAAAATTTCTTTATATACACGGAATATAAATTATCTCACATTTAGTAGCTTGGGCTTTAACTCAAATCTAGAAATACAGCTCTTTAATATTTATAGATGAATTTCTCATGAAAATACTGAAATAGGAGGGGGCGAAAAGAAATGTTTGGTTTTCAGGTTTGAAGTAGTTGCGTGTAAAATGGGTCAGCTAAAATCTTTGCTAACATTGGGCTCTATGAGTCCAACCTGAGGCTGTTTGGGAAGACCCAGAGGATGGTAATTAAATTTTGTTCAAGGCCTTACTGGCCTGCATCATGGCATTGGTCCTTTTTTTGTTACTGTGGAAATACCTCATTGTATTTCATTGCCATAGCACAACCTGTAAGAGGAGATTCTACCTTGTTTTCATTTTATATTATCAGTTTTCACTCTTTAGAAGTTAATTTTAGACTAAGTCTGTCTAATTCTGCAAAATATCCACCATTGTGGATTCCAGGAAAATTTCCTGGAATGCTGTTCTCAAGGACTCTTCTGAGAAGGAAATGATTATTTTTGTTGTTATATTGATTCATACATATAACAAAGTAAATCAGGTATTACCAGAAAGTTTGAAGCCAAATTGTATGATTGTTAGGAAATGATGGTATCCTATTTTCATTTTCCTATTTAGATTTGTGACTTGGTGTTTCAATATGACAATTATATTCCTCTTTACTATGACAAAAAAAAAAACAACAAAACAAAACCAAAAGTAAAACTGTGATAACCATCCACATTATCCCAAATGGACCATTATCTCAGAAAATGCTGTGATACCACAGTGCGTGGGAAGTGGACCAGGGCTATGGTTCCTAGGAGGAGATAGCTATTTAGCCAGTTACATAAATAGGAAAGTAAAAGAGAAAACAATCAGGGTTGCTAAACTCAGGCTTCATACACGTTATCTTGATCAATGATCAAATACATAGGATAGTCCTTACTGAATGCTATTRATTCCATAATTGTTTGAAATCTTGGGATAATATTTATCAAAGAACATTTATTGAGGAAAATAAAACAGGAGAGAATTATCCTTTGCAAGAACCAATTTGCCAATGAGATTAGAACACATTGTGATATATAGAAATTCAAGACGACATCTTTTCCTGCACCAGAAATATAATTATTACACTGTAACTTCCTTACCAACATAGATACTTATGCAAAGGAAGAGGTTTTAGAAACAAAATTTGCAGAAAGACAATTTGAAAATGTACATAACAACTAATATCTTCTATGAGGGAAAAGCAGGAGCATTGGAAAAAAAGGACAGTTTTAGAAAAGTCAGTATTAAAAAATAATGTAAGTCTACTGTGAAGAAGGGGATATAGAATTGTATTTATTGTCTCTTCTCCCTGACTTGTTCCCTGATCAACAGTGAGACCTCACACAGTTGTTATTCTGTCACTTGTGACAAACACTCTTTGCTCAAAATGCCTAAATGTGGTCACCCCTCTACTCCTGTCCTTATGATGACCCTGCAATTTCAGTTAAAAAACTTGTGGTGTTGTCAAAAGTAATTGCTACACGTGTTATATGTACAGCCTTAGGGGAACAAGTGTAACTATGGTTAGTTTTGTGTTTGGTGTTTCACCAATAGCCAGGGGTCTGCTACACAGCGAAGGCTTTCATTTATGTTTGCCACTTAATGTAGAAACTTGGGAGGGAAGAGAGGTGCACCTGGAAGGTAACAGCTGTCATGTTTCTGTCATGTCATGAAGTACCAGCATGTATTTCATGATCTCTATCAGTAAAAGGAAGATGGATATAAAATACAATGGATGGTACTAGGTCAGAGAATTGCTCCCCTCTAATGGTAGCACAGCTTCATTTTGTGTTAGAAGAGCGACATTTCACCAATGCAAAAAGCAAGATCAAAGACAAGAGCAAGGTCAACGTACAGCCTTGGTTATTCTTCGTCCAAGTCTAGCAAAAGAACAATGACTTGCAATTTCAGATGTGGCGCTGTCGCAGTGATTGACTCTTGTTGCTGAATTTGGCATCACAGTCCAACCTGGATTGTATACTGGCTTCAATACATCATGTAGAAAGAAAGTACAAGCAAAGAATTTTAGATGACCTACTTAATAACAATGACTTAAAAGGAAACACTTGTTTGTTCTGCCCATATTCCCTGAAATGACAAGAAAGACACTGTCACATAAGCTGTTCAGCTGACTCAATTCATGATTAAGAATGATAGAGTGATCTTTTCCCTTAAGTAACAGATATTATATTTCTCCTCAATAATGCAACTTCATTTAAATGGCTTAATTATATCTCCTAGTTTTTATTCAATATCAAACACCAACTGAATTCCTTTGTAATTTAATAATGGCTCACATTTAATTAGAAAACTCATAAAATATATTCTTATGTCATAAAGTTTTATAAGTATTTACAAATCAATTGGAGTTATATTAAGGTTAAAATTAAATTCAAAACCAAGAAGTCTACAAAAAGGATACAGAAATCTCTGTTATCATGTTCAGCAGGAAATGAACAAGGCTCCTCATTGTTTCTGAATGAATTTTTTATTTCATTACTCCCTGTATCCAAAACATATTACTTCATGCAGTTTATTCTTTTGGGGTAATACTTATTTTTGGAGTACTTTGTATGATTCTTAACAGATCAACACATAAAAATATATTACACACAGAAATAATACAGATACATTCTCCATCTGACTATGTGTATCTCTGCTTCCCTGTCTCTCTGTCTCTCTGTCTCTCTGTCTCTCTATCTGTCTCTCTCTCTCTCTCATATCATTCTATTATATAGCAGTTCTGTTAATGCAACAGTGGCTTTGAAATACTGTATTAAAACAGAATACTTTAAAGACTCCACTCTAAAAATCATTAACAGCTTATATAAAAGGAAACCAGCATACATGCTACCACTTTTATGGCCGAGATCTGCTGTTCACAGTGGAGAGAAAAGGCAGAGAGAAGTCTTTCTTCATTAGCAGCATGACCRAAGCACTTAGGGATTTCATTCCCCCACATCCATTATTTCATCTATTGTCCTAATTTAATTTTCCATGATTTTCCTGACAGTGAAGGTTGGCAACTCTTAAGCACAGCATAAAAGGTCTGTGGCACTCATGCTCATAATTACACAAGCTGTTGAAGCTTTCTACTAAGGGGTATATTGTCAAAGATATCAAATTTAGACAAAGGCAGAAGCTCCAGATGTGAGAGGAGCTGGAATCCCTGAGTGCCTTTGTTTTTATCCATAAAAAAAATCTACCTTGTGAGGTCAAAATGTTATTAAAGCATTCGGGCACCTTGAAGCCTGAGTTTAGAATGCTCTAAATAGGAAAACAAGATCTTTGGAGAACTGCCACCAAATTGTTGCTTCTATTGTCTCTACTATTGCTTACTGGAGTCCTTCTGACAATGTAACAACTGTTATTTATGAGATATTTTTAAATCAAATTGATTTTTTCATGATACATGTCAGCCAGTTTGAGGAAACTTTATTCAAGAAATGAAGTTACTTAATTGTGGAAAGAAATAATCATTAGTCTGTTATCCTTCTACTGAAATTCATTAAGGATGCAGTTGTTTGTCCTTGATTTATTGTTTGTCATGGAAGTCCAAGTTCTTTTTAGACCTATACCTCTGCAAGCTATATTTCCAATTGTTGATACCTATGAACATACCTTGAAGAAATTAGCTACCTCTGAGTTATTACTTAGGAATCATCCAAGATCTGATCCATGAC